>JAOWBP010055966.1:9875-43110 GCA_028571105.1 Tragopan temminckii
TTCATAGCTGGACAAACACCCCAACATCTAACTCAGAATTTTCCCCTGATGCCAGGAGGGTGCAAATTTCTCCAACCCTCTGGAACAGCCTCGTTTCCCGCAGATGCTGGGGAGCTGTGCTGGTAAGCTGAAGCGTTATGACCAGGAGGCAGGGCAGTGAGCCACGCTCTGCCACCACGTGCCTGGGCACAGAACTTATCTTTCACACTTAGATTTCATAGAGAGACCTCATCTGATCAAGGGGATAGAGGGAAGCACAGCCTTCCTGTCTGTCAAGTGAAAAAAATTTTAACTAGATAAAAAGTGGAAATGTCTTAAATTCAGGACTATAAATTGGCCTCCTATCTTGAGGAGCAAGTATCCTGAGAGGAGGTTCCTTTTCCCCTCCTACTTCCTCTGCAAAATGTTCATCTTCTACTTAAAGCAACAGGAAATCACTGGATGCTTAATTTATCCTTTTTTCTAGTTCAGCTCTGACACAATTCTCAGGAGCACAGCTGCTGCTGATGACCCTCCAGACAGCACTGCCACTGGGAGGTTGTACTGAGAAAGCAACACTGCAAGTCATTTGATGAAGAACCACATTTGATTAAGAAGCATATTACTCCATAATTCACATGGGATTTTTTCTTCCACAAATTGTCGCCCTGTAATTAGGGGTCTATTCAAGTTTGATAAAGCATTTTGCACCAATCCAGCATGAGCATTCAAGATCTCAATTCTTCACACAACTGAGTCAAAACTAAGCCCACCTTTTTCCCCAAATGATTTACTGTCACCCAAAAGGAAAACCTTTCCAAAAGGCCCTGTATTCTCTGCTATGCAGCAGGTCAGATGGTATTATTTTCTTGTGTTTCAATCTGGAACTGTACCAAAAAAAATTGCCTACCAAACTGCTTTGTAAAAATTTCATACACATCTATCAAAAAAACACATTAAAGGAATGTTTCACATTAAGGGAAACAGCAAGTTTGCTTGTGGTACTAAAATAACAGTAAAATAAACTCTGCAATATACACTTGCGCACTGTTGCAAAGATTGCCCAACTCTTTTCACCTTGTTTGGGGTGTGACTCGTGCTAGGACAAGGTGCGTCTGCAACCCTCCAATGTACGCACAGAGAAGTACTTGCAGCTATATAGCATCAGCCACACACAGATGAGCCAACCAAAGCCAAGGAGACAGCTAACAGAACCCCCTGCAGCAGAACTCACACACCAGGTAGGATGAGAAAATATAAAACATGTCTACAGGTCAGCCTATGTGAAGGTATAGTAGATGTCCTGGAAAGGGACATCAGCCCGGACTTGGTGGCAGAGGGGCTGGGAGGCACTGCTTTTACAATCCCAATTTCCAGAGACATTTTTTTCTCACAAAGTTGCATGCAAGACACCCATCTGACACTTGCTAGACAGAAAAAAAATCCATTTTCCCTGTTATTTATGTAACGAGAGAAATGGTTCATTTCAGTCACGTATAGTGAAAACAACAGCATGAACAAGCATCCCACTGGCAGAACACATCAAGGGGTTTACCCACCAGATTATTCTCAGCTTATCCGTCACAAAGAGAAAAAAGATGTATTTATAATCCTTGTTATAGTTCAGCACAGGAGAACACAAATGCATATGAATGTTGAAGAGCGTGGAAAGGGGCAGGAGAGAGTCAAAGTAGTACCCTCAGGAAGAGAGCCATGACATAAAACAGTATTTACTTCCAACCGAACCTTGGAACTTCTGTTGGAGAACTGTCACTCTGCTTTCAGAGCAGGTGCGTCCTATAATACAGAACAAAACCTATTATCTCTGTGTTACAATCCAAGCGAGAAAGAGAACACACCAGTTCGAGTGCAGGAGGGGAATCCAATACTGCAGATTTTTTAAGTAAAGGAAATTATAATGAAAGGACACGCTGCAACAGACTGCTCCTACTTCTTCTATCTGGAAATTCAGGATGTGATTTCTGGAGCTTTAAATAATGGGAAAAAAAGAATGTCTTTTCAGGGTAAATTCTTCAAACTCTCAAACTTTTGGAGTGACTGTATTCAGCTGTAATCAGCACTAATATTTTAGTGAGAGTGGAATTTACGCACACTAATCTCTACCATCATTCACATCTCAGGTTTAGATGGGATAGGAAGGGGAATTACAATTTTCACTTTTTACAGCACTGATGTAGGATAATATTTCTAAAGCAGTCTTTGCAATTTTCCCTTTAACTGCAAAACCCCAGGAAACCTCATAACCATCTTTTAAAGTATGCACATAAATATACTTTAAAGCCAAAAACTGGCGTCTACATGGATGAATCAGTGTATCATTTTTCTACCACGAATCACTATTTTACAAAACTGCAACCAAATGTTTTCCTGGTCCCCAGTAGTTTAAAGTCAATCATCATACATGGATTATATATTGGTCATAAAAGGACCCTTTGTCTTAATTTCAGAAGCCTTGAGGGCTACATGGAGAAAATCCTAAATATGTGCTGCACATTTTTTTTCCAATTCAGTAATTCAACAAGCATTTGCTCTTCCAGGTAAAAAACAGATGAATATTTTCAGTGAGTGCAGTAATCATAGAAAGATTTAATTTTCCTTCAGGAGGACTCTTTCCAAGTTACTTAGCTCTGCTGAAAATTCAAAAGGTTAAATTTAACTGCTGTTCAGTATATACTGAACGGTATTGTGGCATATGGTCACCTATTGTGCCCAACAAAGCATCATAGAAAGCCTGGCTTGATTCTGTGTGAAACTGTAACTTGAACCTATTTCTTGGTTGGTTTTATTAAAAAACTAGATTTAGAAATCTGTTCAGCCAGCAACTGAAGCAGACAAAATGTGCAGGCAAGGTAGGAACAAGAGGCTATAGTGAAAGAAACAAATCAGTCACAAGAAGGAGCCCATAAAATACAAGTTGTTAAAAGACACCTGAATATGCTGTGTTGGGCTTACATGTCAAGGTTTTGGAAGCAGGAAGGTTGCAGGGCGGCAGCAACACACAGAAGAGAAGAGGAAGAAAACTAAAGCAGCAGCACCCTGCAGGCACCGAGGTCGGTGCATGGGGCACCACGCGGAGCAGTGCAGCCACAGAGGAACCCACAGTGCAGCAGTGGCTGAGGCCTGGAGGAAGCACAGCCCACGGATACCCCACAGGCCGCAGCCCATGGGGAGCAGCCTGCGGTGGGGCAGGAGGGCTGGGGCAGCTGCCGCCCATGGGACAGTGCCGGAGCAGCTCCTGAGGATGGGCCCCGTGGTACGGAGCCGTGTGGAGCAGTGCCTGGAGAGCTGCTGCCGGTGGGGAACCCACAGAGCATCAGCTGGGGCAGGACGGCATCCTGCGGGACGGACCCACGTGGAGCAGGGCACAGTAGCCATGAAAGAGACAAAGTGCTTCAGTCGTTGCTCAGAGGGAGTTGGTAGAGAAGAGTGGACGGGGGAAGATGTCCACAGTTTGTTTTTAGTTTTCACTGCTCTAGTCTGTTAGTAATGGGCAGCAAATCACATTAAACTCCCTTATGCTGAGCCTGTTTTGCTTTTGACTAATTAGTGAGAGACATCCCTGTCCTTGTAAGCCATAAGCCTTTCTTTCATCCTATTTTCCCCCTCTGTCCTCATAGGGGGAATAAGAGAACAGCTGGTGGGCCAAGCGAGATACCACCGTGAAACCCCCATGTACATTCAGGGACATTCCGAAAACCAACTATTCCAAAATCACCCGGTCAAGCAATAGCAACCCATAGAATTCCTTCAGGGAGAGTGGTTATCAGTGGAAGAAAAAAAATGAAAATGAAATGTCCTTTATTTTGTTTTGAATCGCATCCCTTCAACAACTCTCATTGTTAAAATACACCTGTGGCACTGTCTTAATTACAGAAAATAAAGTCCTATCATCAAGCTTCTACTAAAATTCTGAAAATTTCTGACATTTCTGTGGTGACTAAAGCAATCTATAACCATTCTTTATGGTAGAATGTATGGAATATAGCAGGCTACTGGTTTGGCATATTCAGTTTGAAGCAAACTAGTTTACTTTTTACTCCATCAGCTAAACATGAATTGATGCGTACTGTTCTGAAAGTTCTTACTCTTCTCCCATTTAGACTGGTTACATAGAAAGAAAATATACAGAAATAACCCTTTTTGCATGAATCTGCTTACCTCCTCTACATACTAAAATTTTCTTCAGCATTTAGACCTCAAGAGCCTGGCCACTGGTCTTTTCTTCCCTTGTCCATGGCTCTTCCACTAGAGCCCAACTTTGATGCCTTTGCTTTTTGCTTTGGTTCCCACTGTAAAAGATCTCCTCTTTTTGTTCCCTTGTTCAGAAGCCAATAACAGCACCCTGAGAAACAGCTGCAAGGGTGCTCACCTCCACTAGATCAGAAGTTACCCTCAGAAAGGCTTTCTCCTCATTTTGTACATGCAAAGTTTAACAACCTGTTGCTACCAGCTTTGTGCCCTACAAATGCAGAAATTTATCTTAAAAATAAAGAAAAAGGCAGATGACAGATAAGTTTCCACTCAAAAAAGAGCACACACTTAAATTAGACTTTCTCCAGAAGACAGCGGTCTTGAAGTCATATGTTAGAAGCTTCCCCAATCAATTAACTCCTGTGTTCATCCTTCCATGTAAAAAGTTTTCGAAAAACTATGTTCAGCTCTTCTTTTATACAAGATGAATCCAATTATTCTGCAGATAGTCCTTGTTCAGCCCAGAGATCTTTCACGCTAGCAAAACAGTGAGAGGACACAGTCAAGTCTTCATACATTATAAGTCACGTAAGTACTCAGTCTACTGATGTTAACAGTTCTACATTCCTTCCAAGAGACCAGTGAATCCTCCCCCCACACCCAGCATATGTTAGAATAGCAAAACATGTCAAATGTTCTATCTGGTGCACTTGAAGCAAATCACAGCAACAAGTCAGGTATTACTCAGGTGGTAACCAGCTAAGGCATAAAGTTAACCTGCAGGACTGTCACCACTGAGGCACTGTAACACTGGACAAAACTGAAAGATTAACTCTTAAGAACCAACATCAGAAGCCGTAAGAACCAACCAGAAGACCTGCGATGGCACAATTTACTTCCTTCTGAAGCCTTAACTTTATTCTTGGAATTAACTAAAACATATTACTTTTTTTCTAAGGGTTTTATCAAATCCATTCATGGATGCCTTCCTCTAAATTATTAAGACGTTCACCTGAAACAAGACAGCTGATTTAGTGGAAAATGCATAAATAAAATACTTCAGTATTTAACACACAATAACTCAAATTCATAGAAGCCCCAAAAAGCATTTAAAGCTTAATAAAGAACAAACTGCTTCATCTTAGAAATTACCCACCAACAGAACTCATCCTTTAAAAAACTTGAAATTTCCTAAATTTAGTATTGGCCATATCACTGCAGTGCTTCCTTTCAGCTCTGTATACTTTCCAAATACCCAAACTAATGTAACAAGAGATAATATTGCAAGGGAGGTCAAGCCACTTCCAATGCTTTCATATCCTAAACACTTCAGTTACTGAATCTAAGTTCTACCTCCATGAAGCTCCAGGCGCTAAAGCTAATAGGGTCATTTAAGGCCCGCTTACTGGAAGGTAGTGACACTTGTCTCACGGTTCTTTCACACAGCTCTATCTCACATAAACATGGCCTTCTGTAATAGACAGGACCATAAGAGATCATGGGGTTTTGTACCATCACACATACTTCTACTGGTGGCATTAGAAGCAGCCTCTCTTTTTGTTGTCACCAGGTATACATCAGGTTCACTGCTTGTCTTTTTATATACTTATGGTATTAAGACATTATTACTATGGTAACAACCATTTTATCCCTATAGATGAAGTCAGCAAAATACTTTGACCAGAATTTCTGTGCATTCGAGTTTCCATCAGCTAATCCAAATGACAGAACTGCTCTAAAATCTACAATAAAAAATTAACAACCAAAGAAGGACTTATTCCAGTTCCAGGAAAATGCTCAATCATAAGTATCTGTTCAAAGAATCATTAAGCAATAACTAGATTAAAGGA
Organism: Tragopan temminckii; assembly: GCA_028571105.1. NCBI lineage: Eukaryota > Metazoa > Chordata > Aves > Galliformes > Phasianidae > Tragopan > Tragopan temminckii. The sequence goes on from JAOWBP010055966.1 coordinate 15,917, forward strand.
ACTTAACACAGGCTTAATTCTTTACGCTTTCTTTAACAAGTCTATCCAAAAGACAGAAGGAAAATCTTTTTCATTTCATTAGCAGTCAGACAGAATTCATTTAAAAAAGAAAAAGAGCTAACATTTTTCGGGACCTACCTTCTCTTTAATGCTAGAAAATAATTTGCATTGATAATGTGAATCACTATCTCCAGTCTTAATCCACTTCACACACGATGAGAGAGCATCACATTACAGTAAACTGTTCTTCCTTCCATTTTCCAGTTGCTATGCACAGGCAAATACTGTCTAGCAAGAAAGCACTTAAATTAAAACTCATTTTACACAGGCAACCTCTTTTACACACTGTGGTGAGAGATTTTATTAGGTCCTGGACATCAGAACTACTCTGAAAATGCTTGTAATACGACAACGTACACTAAGGCAGCTTTTATTACTTGCCTAAAAATTAATTCACAACATCTCTAGATTTAGGTTTTATATAGAAGTCTACTTCATTAAAAATTTAATTCACAAAACTTATTCAGCTCCAATCATTATGATGGGCAAGGAAGCTCATTTGGAGACCATTTGCACAGGTTGTTTGCAGGAATGGATGGAGCACCAAATGGCTGTCCAGGGACCGACTTTCTCACAGGCTCTATCACACATGTATTTCTATATGAATTTTCATGGAAGGGAGAGATTGACACAACTGAAATGAATGCTTGGTTTTCTGCCACAACTTTAATTTGTCTAAACCAAGGAAGTGATGGCACTAACAATTTACTTCCCTCTGAAGCCTGCTTTATTCTTGGAATTAATTAAAACACATTACTTTTTTTCTAACAGATTTATTAAATGTACAACACAATCCATTCATGGATGCCTTCCTCTAAATTATTAAAAAGTTAAAGTCAAGAAGTCAGAGACAGTATGAATAGGGCCCAGAAGTTCAGTTTCATTCACAACGCTGATGAGGCTTTCTCACTAGATTACACTTCTATTCTGGTACAATCCCTTGATCTCATCCCCTCAGAATGAAAACAAAACATTTGATTAAAAAGGAAGATAGCTGAATTGAATTGTGTTACAGAGGTCTCAAACTTAGCTAGGAAAAGATTTAAAACAAAAAAACAAAAACCAGTTTACAGCAGCAACAAGATCCTTCATTTCATACAGCTTTTCAAATGAAGAATTTAAAAACAGAAGTTTCTTTGGCCTCTCCCAGGTTACTCAGTACCTAGGTAAGAGCTACAGCATGTGATTAAAGCATCATGATGATAATAAGTTCAGCTCTGTGCTGTAATTATTATCAGAAAAAATAATTACCCCTGAGGTGAAACAATTCCGCCTGTTAATTTTATATATAAGCTTATAAGCTGCATGCACAATTCAACTGTGCACGAGCTAAGGCACATACACAGATCAATTCAGATTGCTAGAAGGAAAATATTTATGAATGTTACCCAGGGTTATTTTATTCCATATCTATATATATATATATATATATATATATAAAATTTTATTCCATATATATATATATAATTTTTTTTTTAAATGAAATACTAATGCAAAACAAGGAAGTAGCAGTTTATACAGATAAAGCCTTTTCAGCAAATGCTTTTATTTAGTACCATATTCCAGTGTGGGAAACCAGTCTTGCTGCAGTAGCTGTGCTGCCCAGTGCTCTAATGTGGTATCATATGCTCATAGCCAAGAATTATAGTAATTCTTCACAATAAGTATTTCTTTGCCCTCTGCATTAACAGAAAATGCCCTCATGGCATTTCTCATCTGTAGCTTGATCAAAGACTGTTCCCCTTTCAGCAGCAGAGAAACTCATCTCACAGACTACAACTTCAGCCCTCCCAGTCTGTTCAAACTTTTCAGTCAACTTCCAGCTATTGAATAATTTGATAGCTTTCATGTTAAAAACTAAACTAAGGCTGGATTCTATTTTTAATAGACTCCAAAGCTTGCACAAAATGCTTCAGCATACCAGGCAGTACAAAATTGCTTTCTATCTGGCTTAGTGGACTGGTAATTACTACAGCATCCCTTTATTAAGGATGTTCAAAATTCAGTATCAATGTTCCTAATTGAAGTCCACAGCATGCTTTTTTTTTTTTCTCTTTTTTTTTTTTTTTTTTTACAGCAAGCATCCTTAAGCAAAGTCAGCCAAGCAAAACTTTACATTTCTGTATTCCCAAGGTTGTATGGGTTTTTTGTATGCATACATTCACTTTCTATTTAAGAAAACTTTAAATAACATGATGACAATGCCAAATGTCTTAGTTGAAGACAACAGACAATAAATACCAGTTGATACTCTGATTATCCACACCACCAAAATAAGTCCTTTTAAGTATTTATTCTGCCGTTATTCCAAGTAATTATACATTTGGATTTCTGAATGTGCAAGAGAGCAGGTCTGTTGATCTCAACGGAGTTACAAACTGTGACAAGTCAGTAATTGTCTTTTGTTTTATGGTTTGAGCAGGAATCCAGTCTTGCAGAGATGGAAACAGGAAAGTCAAGGCACAGATGGAACTGAACTTGGCGAGGGATGTGAAAAATAACCAGAAAGGATTCCACAGATACACTGACCAGAAGAGAAAAGACAAGGACAGTGTACCTCCTCTGATAAATGAGAAAGGAGAACTGGCTTCAACAGACACAAAGAAGTCTGGGGTACTCAACAACTCTCAGTGATATCTGAAAAGTCATGGCAGTCAAGTGAACTCCCTAGTGACTCGAAAAAAAGGCAATGTCATACTCATTTTTAAGAAGGATAGAAAGGATGACAGGAAGTTACATAAAGGCACATGTGAGACAAGGTGGTTATCTGAGACTTCACTAAGTACAGATCATGCTTTACCAATCAAGTGACTTTCTACAATGGACTGATAGCATTGGTGGACAAAGGAAGGGTAACTGATGTCATCTGTCTGGACTTGTGCAAGGCCTCTGACATGGTCCCTTGTTACATCCTTATCTCTAAATTGGAGAAATATGGAACTGATGGGTGGACTCTCTAGTGGATAAAGAATTAGTTGCATAGTCACAGCCAGAGGGACCTGGACAGAATTAAGAAGGAGGCCCATGTGAACCTAATGAGGAGCAAACTGTTGGATTCTAGACATGGCAATACCAGATATGTATAAAGACTGGGAGAACTCATTAAGGGCAGACCTAAGGAGAAGGACTTGAGGGTCCCAGTGGACAATAAGCTGGACATGAACCAGCAATGTCCACTTACAGCCCACGACATCAGCTACATCCTGGGCTGCATCAAAAGAAGAGTAGCCAGCAGAGAGAGAGAGAGCTAACTGTCCTCCTCTGCTATGTCCTCATGAGACCCCACCTGCAGAACTGCATCCAGGCATGGGGCCGCCAGCACAAAAAAAAAACAGGAATCTGTTGGAGTGGGTCCAGTGGAAGCGACTAAGATGAGCAGAGGGCAGGAGCACATCTCCTGTGAACAAAGGAGGAGGGAGCTGGGTTTGTTCAGGCTGAAGAAGAGTAGGTCCCCAGGAGACCTAACTGAGGCCCACCACTACTTCAAAAGAGCTTGTAAACAGGAGGGAGACAGAATTCTCACATGGTCTAATAGTGATAGGAGAAAGGGGAATGGTTTTTAACTAAAGGAGTGGAAATCTATATAGGAGGTGAAGGGAAAATTCTTTACTCAGAAAGCAGTGAGGCACTGGCACAGGCTGCCCAGAGAAGTTGTTAATGCCCCATCCCTGTAGGTGTTCAAGACCAGGTTGGATGGGGCCCTGGGCAGCCTGAGCTGGTGGGCAGAAACCCCATGCATGACAGGGGACCTGGATTATCTTTAGGGTCCCTTTCAACCTAAGTTATTCTGTGATTCTGTTATAGTCATATAAAGAAACACAGGGATCACTTCCTTTCCATTCAAAAAAACACAAGCCCACCTTTCGACCTAAGTAGTAACTGCTGTAATGCCTCAAAGTCAGCTGTAGACCTGTAACCTAACATTTGGGCAATTACTCTCCCCCAAAGCTATCTTTAGGCACAGGATCTAGGTGGGTTTTTCAGACTTTTGATTGTCATTCTGTAAACAAGATAAAGCAACAAAGCAGACAACATTAATATGAGGATTATTTATTGCTTGTAAAGACAATTTTCAGTGTTTACCCTGAGAAACCCTCATAGTTTACCATTTCAGGAGGTGCTTAAATTGCTGTCTTTTTGTAAGAGCTACTAAAACACTATGAAGGAAAATAAGATACACATACCTCATGATGTTTTGATTCTAGTTGGCACTTAGAAAAAGATACACATAGTCAGAAAGAAACATTCATATGGCCACTTATAAACTCACATATGATTTACCACAACAAGAAATGATGTGCAGTAGTAAGTGCCAGGTTTGTTTCAAAGAGCAACCTCATTTCATGAGAGAAGAGGAACATTCCATTCATCCAGTGTAATTCCAAGCACAACCAAGCAGATGAGACTAGAAACAACAGCACCAGAGTATCACTCACCGCTTCCCATCTCCTTAGGAAAAACAAGGGTGGCAGAGATGGATGAACATACATGATAAGAAGCAAACACTGCCTACAGTACTGAGAGTGCAATGTTATGGCTGCCTGGATCATCAAGTACCAGCCATCCTAAGGAACAGCAGAGGAAAACAAGTTCAGAAGACAAGCATTAGAGGATCAGCTTCAGATGTTAAGTAGGCCTCAAGACGGACTGGAGCACATACAGCAAAACAAAATAGGCATAAGAAGCAGTGTGAGCCACAAGAGTATTGCAGTACGAAAGACATTCAGATATTTCTACTGACTTTAACAACTCATATTCAAGTATGTCAATGGAATATCCTAAAAGTACCTTAAAAATAACACTGATACACCCCTCTAAAAACAGCTTTTTAAATGAAGAGTTCAGTATAGCTCAGATTGCAAATCTTGTAAAAGTTATGCTAAAATTGTTAAGTTATACTGTAACACAGCGTGAGAACTCAAATTTTGGCAAAAGTGGAAGTACAACAAGCTACATGACAAGAATTGTTATTTTTTTATTATCATTAAGAGCAGATAGATTTTTACCACAATAATCAATCACAACACATAAGGGACAATACATCTCAATTAGGAAGAGCCAGGCTAAACATCTGTTGTTATAAATTCACCAAGAGGGAAGGGGGGGGAGAATCAAATCAACTATACGTATGTCAGAGTTTATTTTCCAATTATAATGCCAGAGCAGCAAATACAGTGCAGGTCAAAGCTTCCTGAAAAAAATAAAAATAAACAATAAAAAAAATTTTTGTTTAAAAAAAAAGCTTCCTGCTATTTTTTTTTTTATTATTATTTTAAAGGGGATCACAAACTGAAACAAAAATATTTCTTCTGTGGCCTACAAAATGGGTTCCAAGAAAATTATTTGGCTAGCGTTCATCTCTACCTTATTTATCATTCCAGTTCATTAAGAGTACACACTTCTACAAGCAAGCAGCCATGTTATATGCTACTTCGGCTCATTACTATTTATGATTTCTTTCTCTAAGTTTTCTGATCGAATCTATCTTGAAACACAATATACAGGCACTCACAGCAGCTTTTTCTGTTTCTGCACTGTGACTATATTTTACCCTATGTAGTTGTCCGGAGAATATAATTTTAAATTAACTCCTCTCATCTCAGCCACTGCTTACTTGGAAAGTGAGCATTTTCTACTCTATTTGGAACCACTTCTTCTTGTGGGTATCTGAATGTTTCCATCTAAAATAGCCGTATGTTTGTTTAGATAAATCCATAGTATTCTCAATAATAAAGTTCAACCTTATATACGTGCAGATAAACTTGCATTAATTTATATTTTTTTTAAATACTGAATCTGCACTGAGATGTCCCATTCAGCAAGAGGGTGAAAGTGAAGCTGTTAAGCATTACTCATTATCTGAGAGTCAAGCACTCAAGCAACTAGCAAATTTATAACAGATGTTCTCACTTTTGAGGGGGCTCAGTCCCTCGGTTGCTAAATTGAGGAGGGAACTTCCATCAAAAATTAGCTTACTTTCTCATATAGTTAAAATACGTATACATATATACATATACATATATATTATTGAACTTGGAAGTTTCTTAATTCTTCTCCATCCCTCCCCTGTCTTGCTCTCTAGTGTACCAGTAGCTTTACAAGGTGGCTGCAATATGCCTTTGTGCCTGTACGAGACCAATCAGTCATCACTGCAGATTAGTAATGCAGCTGTGTTGGCACAGAAAAGGGGAAGGATGGAAATTAGGTATACATTTATGTTCTGAGAACATGCTGAGACAGGCCCAACTGAATTGTCACTGTAAATTAAAAAAAAATAGTTTAGCAACAAGTAACGAAAACTGGCTTAATAAGAGGCATAAAATGAGACAGGATAGAAATGCCACCAACATCTTTTGAAAATGAGAGAGTAATGATTTTCCTAAACTATCAGTATTATCAGAAACTTGATGAAATGAGCCTTTGTGCACTCTTAACAAGTTACAAGAAACTGCAGGAAACATTTAACTGCTCTGGAGAGGTATCAAACCAGCGAAGCACAGATGTCTGTAGAAAGAGTGCAGGTTAACAAGCAGAAAGTCCCTAGGATGACTAAACCACGTCACTGTACAACAATATGTGAATTTTGATGTTTCTTCTCCTGGTTCCTGGACACACAAAATCTTACCACACTGAGGTTTCTTAACAGTAACATCCTTTCTCTGTCTTCTATTCCCCAGTATTAGAGCAACAAACATGCACAACAATTTTCAACCACTGAAAGAAGAAAAAAAAAAATTACCCATCAAGTGGACAAAATAGTGGAGAAAACAGTCTCCTAACCTAACTTTGAATATATATGTCTTTCTGTTTATTTGTGGATTCAGTTTTGGTTTATACGACCAGGAGTTTCTTAACATCAACTATCAGGCTTGTGTACAATACGTGTTTTTCATAATTAATTCTAACACTATAACAGCTAACCAAGCACTAAGAGTTCATTTATAATGCAAAGAGATTAACCCATTTACCTCTCACGTCAGTCAGGTAGAAGGGGAGTTAATTTATGTAGCCACACCACTGGAATTATCCAGGATTTTTTTCCTAGCAGAAGATAAATGTGCTAACAAAGTGGTCATGACATTTCTGATGCCACATGCAGCTACAGAGAGACCAACAAAGCATGAACTTCAGCTTGTCAGATCAAGAGGAGCTAATTTTCAAGCACTGCAGCTCTCAAAATTTGCACACTGTAAAAATACAGTTTTGATACTTGCTGTAAATGCATATTTCCAGACCTCTATTCGTAGTGTAATCCATCACTTCCAGTTCACTTCCATTTGGTTACACAGCAGTAGGATTCCTCTGCCTGCACTGTGAATTCTGGGCCAAACATTTCCTCAATGCTCAGAGCTTGCCCAAAAACACAAATCTTCCCTTCCAAGCAACCTATCTTTAAACAATGCATCTACCAACATTTCCACTAAGTCTTAAATTTTACAGCAGTATAATATGTAACAATATCACACTGTGAGAGGAAAAAGAAAAATGAAAAATGCTGAGTTTCTTGCATTTGAGGAAATACAAGGGTGGAACAGATAATTAAAGGCATGAGACCAAAGTCTTGCTGATGCCTGCTGCTGGAGCTTTAAAAGAAGAATATTTTAATGCTGTCACTGACACATTTGAGAAGCCTGCCACTAGCAGCGTATCCAGAAACACTTCAGCTTCAGAATTACCTACTTCAAATTAAAAAAAAAAAAAAAAAGAAAGAAAGAAAAGAAAAAGGAGTGCACAGAGCTGTATCTTTTTCCCTCCAGTGACTTAATGATCAAACAAATTCTTTCTAGGCAGATGCAATATGACAACAAGTACAATGGCTTAGAATATTTAATAGCAGTCTAATGTACTGTATCATCAAAACAGACATGGAAAACTAAGAATAGCAGATCATACAATTTTCTATGGCATTCCAATTAAGCTAGACAAATATTGAAAAAGTTATTTTGCTAACATTTGTATAGAAAAAAAATCCAGATTGTTGACCATCCTAACCCCCAGTATAAAAGGTAAATAATCATGAGTTAAAAACATTGTCAGCACAAAACCCTTCATAGTGGCGCACAGGACTGAGTCTTTCCATCAGACACATCTACACATTTACAGTCTACTTGTTTAAAGCCCTTACAGCATTTAAAATTCCATTTCTCTTTACTTATCCTAAATAAGTCCAATGCTTGTAATGCAATAATTCATCTGTACCTGATCTGAAGCATGCAGTCTAGATGCATGGATGCCTATATGCTTCCATCCAGACCTGAAATCCTCACAATTCAGCTTATATGTTATGAAGTCTGAATGAAGTTTCTGATCACATTATCCCAATCAGATAGCAGCCTGAAAAGCAAACACAATATACACCTGTATCGGTAGCGGGCTGTGATGAACATCAGAAGGTTACAGGTAATTTACTTTTGCCCTCATTTGGGAAGATGACCTGAAAGTCAGTGGAAAGCAAGCGAGAGTTCCCGCAAGTTTATCACAAGCCTATCTCAGCACAGGCACATTGGAAATGGATACACACTGCAAGAATCTTGAATTGAGAGGGATGTTACAACACAGAAGTTAATGAGCTTTCCAAGTTTCACAAGTTTCACTTGCACTCACGAGCTCTTTGCAACCTGAATTTCTAAGCCACATTCACAACCAGTTTATTGTAAAGACATTACAGGAGAGAAGATTAAATAAATTCCTTTCTCTTCCATTTCTCTGAATCTAGTCATCACCTCCATTCTGGGAACACGGTGTCTTCTTCAATTTTCTTGTCAATCAGTATCTCACCTCGGGTAGACAATTTGAGCCACAGTATCTGAGAGAAAGTTGTCTGATTACTGAGACGAATTCACAATGCTGCAACTTCCCTCAGCTCTCTCTAACCCAAGGAGGCAGGGCAGGAACCTGTCCCAAGGTTTAATAACTTCAAATGTTCATCACTCTTTTCAAATTCCTGCCTGTGCTGAGGCAAGAGATAGCTCTGAATATGTCACCAGAAGCAGATGGATTAGAGTTGTACTTCAGGAGTATCACTGTCCCATTAGCCAGCTGTGCATATGAATGGATATGCAGCTGTTCCTTCTGCTTAAGCACACTGCTGGGTGATGAGAAGTTATCAGTAACATACAAGACTGACGGCAGCAGTTTGCACAATAGCAGTACTGATGGCAGCAATTTGCACAATAGCAATTCGGCATCCCTATGAATCCTTCATACTTGCCATGTGTTAGATAAGCACCTGTGCTGAAACACATGGTGCATACAGAGCCACAGGCAACCCCTGTGTGCATATGCAAGGAGGTAAACATCACCATCCTAAATGTCAGGTGGCACACATACCTGACTAGCTGCAGTCTCAGGATACCTAACACAGACTGAAAAAGGAAAATAGCTAATGTATTTCAGCCAGACCTGGAACAGACACACATTGAAGAAAAGCAAAACTCAACGTCAAACAGTAGGCATCAGTATACCTTCTCTAATGGAGACACTAAATTTGGCCAGGCAACCAAGCTGAGAATCAGTAGAATGGAATTGTGTATGTTTCTGTTTTGTTTGTTTCTTTTACTGGTTTTCTCTCTGCAACACAAAAGATATTCCTGGAAAAATTTTCAGTTTGGCTTTGGGATGTCTCCAAATACCCCATCCCTCTTCAGAGTGCCACACTCATTTCAGCTCATTGGTACATCCACACACCTTTGAATAGCACAGAAATGATTGCAAGCTCAGTTTTTCATTCAGATGAAAAGATCTGTCTTATGAATAGGTACACAAGAACTTACTACTGACACTGAGGAAGAAGTAATGGCAGTAGTGTTCTATGGAACTCATTAAATTAGGCCAACACAAATAAGCCATCTATTCACTTTCCTCTCTGTGCTTGAGTAGCCAGACTCTCTCTCTTTTTAACAGATCTTTTATACAAAGGCAACCAGCTTTACTTCTGGAATACAGGCATTGTTACAAGACTTAAATGTCTCCAAAAAGAACCTGACTTCACTAAAGCAGCACACATTGGTAGCTGAACCGAGGCAAGAACCAAAAGCCACTGAATAGAAAAACAGCAACAACTAGTATGGGGAAAGATCAGCTAAAAATACAGTAGAGGGAAAAAGATAATCTCCACAAAACCAATTCTGTATAGCCTTAAACACACAGCAAGGCCTTAACACTACTGATAAATCCGCCACACTGGTGAACACTGCAGGCTGAAGCCAAGCACAGGCTGAATAGAGAAGTGAGGGCAACAAACCAAGGCCCCAGGCCTGTGCACATACACCTGCTGTGCCACGGCAGCAAGGAACCCAGCCACCGCAGCAGAGTGTCCCCGGCATGTACGCTGCACATAAGTCCTGGCTGAACGGCAACTTGCTCATCCAAACTCATCGCCTTCCCTTGTGCAGGAAGCTCTGCTTACAGCCTGCAGGAAAAGGGGAAAACAACAGGTTTCTCCTATCTTTCCATTTACATCACCTGTTAGAGAAGAGAAGCCTCGATCCAGTTAGACCTGGAATTTTAAGTCTTTCACATAGAACAAGAGCAAGGTTCCAGCCCACGTGTCTCTCTACAACACAAGTCTAAGCACACATGCACACGTGTTCACTAAGCAGACTCGTTTATTTAAGGTTGCCCAAAGGTTTCAAAATAAGTATTGGTTATTAGAGTTGGAAAATCCAGAATCAGAACAAATTGTCAACTTGTAGATTATTAAGTTATATAATTTTTTTTTTTTAAAAAGTTTGATTAATCTACCTCCCCATACTCCACACTCCTACTTTTAAGATACTTACAAGACTCACCTGTGACAAATTTCACATATTTTTACAACAATATTTGCTGAAATTAAAGCAAACAGCATGCATACTGATTTAAAGACTTCTTAAATGACTACACTTCCTAACCTGGACTTGTGCTCTCCTAGAGGGAAAAAGCTACCCTTTGCCCAGAAGAACAAACTATCAGCAGTAAGACTGCAGAAGTAACTATAAGGGTAAATCATGTCAGATAATCCAATTTTTCCAACCCTCCTTTTAATCTAAGTATGCCATCTCATCAATAGACTTATTTTACCTTCTCTCTGAATAAAATCAAATAGCCTTCACTTCCAAGAAGTAAATCCACTTTGGATTTCTTGAAATGTAATTCTACATTACAAAATCCTACTGATGTTACTGTTTATTTTCAGTGTACAAACAATCGCTGCTGCTCCTTACAAAATGACAAGTGACAGATGAACACACACTGCAGCTCTACAGGGACAACTGTAAAAACTCCAGACTTCCAACTCTCTTATGGTCACTCCTACAGACCTCAGCAGTACCAGTACCTACTTAGAAACATAAAATTATCAAGTTTGGAAAAGATCTGCAAGACCATCTAGTTCAACTATCCACCAATATTTAACCAATAATCCATGTTCCTTAGTACTACATCTAAGCACTTCTTGAATACCTTCAGGACACCCTCAACCACCTCCCCAGGCAGCACATTCCAGTGCCTGATCACTCTTTCAGTGATGAATTTTTTTCTAATACCCAATCTGAACCTCCCCTGACACAACCTGAGGCCATTCTCCCTTGTCCTGTCACTAGTTACACGGTGGACGATACCAGTCTCTACCTCATCACAACTTCCTTTCAGGTTGTTAGAGAGCAGTAAGATCTCCCCTGAGCCTCCTCTTCTTCAGAATGAACAATCCAAGTTTACTCAGCAGCTCCTCATAAGACTTGTGCTCCAGACACCTTGACAACTTCTTTGCTCTTCTCTGGACACACTCCAGGGCCTCAATGTCTTTTGTGCAGTGAGGGGCCCAAAACCGAACACATTATTCATCAGAGCTGAGTATGGTGAGATGATCACTTCCCTGCTCCTGCTGGCAACACTATTTCTGATATGAGCCAGGATGCCATTGGCCTTCTTGGCCACCTGGGCACACTGCTGGCTCATGTTTAGCTCAGCACTGATCAACATTTCCAGGTCTGTTTCATCTATAATAATGTCATCTAGTCACTCTGCCCCAAGCCTGCACCGATGTTATGGTCAGAGTGCAGGACCCAGCACTTGGTCTTCTTGAATTTCATCCCACTGGCCTGACCCAGCGATCCAGCCTGTCCAGATCCCTCTGTGGGACCTTCCTACCCCCAGGCAAATCAGCACTCCTTCCCAACCTTGTGCCACCTGCAAACTTACTAAGGGTGCACTCAATCCCCTCAACCAGATTATTAATAAAGATATTAAATAGGACTGGCCCCAATACTGACCCCTGGAGAACACCGCTCGTGACTTGTCATCAGCTGGACTTAACCCCATTCACCACCATAACATCCCTAGGATTCCAGGAAAAAAAAGAAGCTAGAAATACAATTTGCACATAACTTCAGTGACTGTCTAAAAATACTACACAAAGAAGTCAGAATTCTTCCCCAAACAAACAGCTGCACGATTCCACACCTATTGCACATCACCAAATGTTAATGAAACTGCTCTGGAACCTGATGCAAGAGCTTAGTTCATTCAGAAACCAATATCACTGCTGCCACTTCCATCAGCTTTGCAAACAAGAAAATGCCCTCTTTTACCTGTAGTTATGCAGATATTACCTCAGATTTAAATTAATTTACAGACTTTATTATATGACATTAGCACAAGGCACATTCAGAGAAAAGGTATGGTTAAAGACGAGAATACACAAAGCCAAGAACCCTGCCTCAGTTACCAGAGGTGATGTTTAATGTGTTGAACTCATTTGACTGTAAACTCAACTTATACAGCTTCATTAAGAAAACAAAAAATCACCTGCAAAGTGAGCACAGATCCAGCTGCCACCATATCAGCTTCTCGAACATATACATAACTACATTTTCTCCCAGGCAATTTTCTCATAGCAAGTTTTTCGAATGCATTATATGTACAAAGAACAGCAGTGGTTTGTCCTGTACCAGTTGCCAGAACCCCACCCAGTCACTCTCTCACTCCTCCTCCATGGAAGGAAGATGAAAATAAGATGGAAAGGCTCACGAGCTGAGATAAAGACAGAGAGAGTGCTTACCATCACAGGCAAAACCTCGGGGTCCCGGTGGACAATAAGCTGGACATGAACCAGCAATGTCCACTTACAGCCCACGACACCAGCTACATCCTGGGCTGCATCAAAAGAAGGGTAGCCAGCAGAGAGAGAGCTGACTGCCCTCCTCTGCTATGTCCTCGTGAGACCCCACCTGCAGAACTGCATCCAGGCATGGGGCCGCCAGCACAAAAAAAACATGGAGCTGTTGGAGTGGGTCCAGTGGAAGCCACTAAGACGAGCAGAGGGCAGGAGCACATCTCCTGTGAAGAAAGGTGAAGGGAGCTGGGTTTATTCAGACTGGAGAAGTTCCCAGAAAACTTCATGGCAGCCTTCCAGTACTAAAAAGTAGCTTATAAACACGAGCGAGAGTGACTTTTTACACTGTCTGATAACGACAAGACAAAGGGGAATGGTTTTTAACAAAAGGAGTGGAAATTTACATAGGATGTAAGGAGGAAATTCTTTACTCAATAGGGCAGTGAGGCACTGGCACAGAGAAGCTGTGGAAGCCCCATCCCTGGAAGCGCTCCAGCCCAGGGTGGATGGGGCCTGAGCATCATGACCTGGAGGCTGGCAACCCTGCCCATGACAGGGGGTGGATCTACAAGTTCCCTCAACAGAGCAAGAGGAACAGGTGGGTTGTCAGTCCAGAACACCTCATCTCTACTGCTCCTTCATCCTCACAATTTTCCCCAGCATGGGCCCTTCCCAAGGTCCACAATCCTAGAAAAACGTGCTCCACCAGAGGCGTCTCCACAGGCTACAGAGGAACCTCTGCTCAGCACCCAGAGCACCTTCTCTGACCTCACCGTCTGCAGGACTACTCCTCTCACTTCTCCAGTACACTGCATTTTTATCCTTTCTTTGATATGTTTTCCTACAGAGACCACCAGCTTGGCTGATGAGCCCAACTGTCGCCTGCAGTGGGTCTGCTGGAACCAGCTCTGTCTTGCATGGGGTGGCCTTGGCCTCTGCTGACAGAGGCAGCTCCCACGCCACCATGTGGGCATCTGCACCCAATGCTGCTGCGCTTACTGAAGGTTAACAAAAACATCTGAAGAAGACTTCACTGAGAACAAGATGCACTTAGTAGACCACACCAAAGGATGAATTTTCACAGGCGTTCGTGAGTAACAGATCTGGCTTTCAGCTTTAGAGACCAGGGAAAGAAACACAGCCCACCATTTTGCAAGGCTAGCTAGTTTTTTGTTTACAATTGCTCTCAGCAAACTTGATCTGTAGTCACTGAGATCAAATTCAGTAAAACCAAGCATTAGTCATTAAAGACACAAGACAGCACAGTAGCAGAGAAGAAAAGAAGAAAAACAGAACTTGATTTCTTTTGACAACTTCAGCCAGATTCAACAGAGCCTTAAACATCAGCAGCGCGACTGTGCGTAATCACATGCAAGAGTCAATAAGGAAGATTTGACTTCGCTGGTATAAATGCCCAGTATGGCTTTTTTTTGCTTTATGACATTTTACACAAGCTTGTACTTCATGTTTGTACTTCCACACAAAAGCACTTAAATATCAGGAGTGCATAAGAGCACTTGAATAGTGCATGACGAGTACAATACAGTCCAACAGAATGATAATTTTCATTGAACAGATTTTATATTCAGACCTGTGTGTACTTCTGCTTAGCTGTGTTGTAGTACAACTCCAAGCACCTCATCACAGCACTGAAGTGTTCAGCATGTACAGGATGTCTCTTGGTGGTTTCAGAAAGTGTTCTGCCACATCACCTTTACATATACAAATACAGTTACTTCTGGTAAGTGCTGTTTCTGTAGCAAAATGCCTTCAGAGTTGACTTCTTTCCAGTTTCACTTGCATAATTTAGATCTTTATATTTTTTTTTTTGGTATAGTCTGTAACTATATAAATCCGTGGCCTTCCCATATTTGAAGGACACATATAAACAGGAAGGGGTACAACTGTTCATGAAGGTGGACAGTGACAGGACAAGGGGGAATGGTTTTAAACTGAGACAGGGGAAGTTTAGATTAGATATTAGGAGGAAGTTTTTCACCCAGAGGGTGGTGTCACACTGGAACGGCTTGCCCAAGGATGCTGTGGATGCCGCATCCATGGAGGCATTCAAGGCCAGGCTGGATGTGGTTCTGGGCAGCCTGGTCTAGTGGTTGGTGATCCTGCCCACAGCATGGGGGTTGAAACTAGATGATCATTATGGTCCTCTTCAACCCAGGCCATTCTATTCATATGATTCTATTCCTAGAACCAACCTAATATGAAACTCAATAAGAACAGCTATGCATGCTGCATATATCTTATGTCAATATACGCTCCGTCATATCAAGAACAAATTCAAGAAGCTTATTCTGAAGGCTTGTGGTATTCAAATGTCATTAACCCAATATACAGCGAGTTATGTCCCACACACACGCACTAAAGCTGCAGTAGTTTCAGTCCTTAAAACCTGCACTTTAGCTTTGTATTTACAGTAAACAAATATCTATTGCTAGGAGAATATATTTTGCCCACAAGTTTATTTAAGCAGCTTAACTGTCTTTATTTGGATGCTATCTGAAAGAGTGCAAACACTGCACAATCACCAAAGCACGCTGCAGTAGGCTTCTGTTGGCAGTACCATCAGGGACTAAAAGCAGGTCAAGCCATTCTTCTTATCCACACCTTTTCAAGGGTAAGGCAAACGATGTAATTTCTCCATGTTTACTTACATGCATATATAAAATCCTTAAGGATTAATATCATATGCAATGGGATTGCTTTGTCTCCTAGGAGATAGGCAAATCTGTTTAGAAATAACTATGCCTAAACATAGGAAGAAGCTGCCAAGGAGTTACTGTGTGTAGGAAGAACGTTCCTGTTAAAAATCTAGGCAGACAGAAATCGCAGCCTTCAACAGGCAAGGCATTTGAAAGGTGGATTGTCAAACTCAAATCTAAACAGAAAGGATTAACACACCAACCACCTGTTAATTCTCTCATGAAAGCATATTACCTCAACTATAATCAATGAAGACAGAGATTAACGACTAATGAAAAACACCGCACCACACCCACAAGTGCTCCAAACAAGTCAGCAAGGCTCCCACTTGCCAGCTGGCAAGTCCCAAAGCATACCCAATTCCTGTACAACTGGCAGCATGCCAGAACATCAGCCCACTGGTATCACATGAAAGCTAGCCTGAAGGCAGTACCCCCAAAACACATACAGAACAAATGCAGTCCCTAGCTCCAGTTGTTTCATTCTGCTAATCCATCCCCCACACACAGTGCTACTTGTTTCCAAGGGACAGACTGTCGCCGCTGTCCCACTTGTTTTGTAGGAAGAGGATTTCCTTACATCCTTCCTCATGTAAGACTCATCTCCAGACAACACAGCATCCATTTTCCAGAAGCTGTACACAAGAAATTTTAGCATTAAATAACTTCTCTGCAACATAATCCTTTAAGCTCCCATATGGAAAAAAATAAAGGAAAGGCATTAATGTAATCATAGGGAGAACAACTGCACTTAAGTTTTTTTGTTTATAACAAAGCAACTGTTTTTAAAAGAAATGCAAATAGCATGCAAGGTTTCAGTAAATGGAGATAGCTACAGGTAAGAATCTAACATACATTGAAAAACATTCCTGACTTGGCCCAAGTTAGAGCCCAATACTCAGTTTGCTCATTCCAACTCTTTGTTTTCCAGTGATGGATCTGTGAGTTAATGTATCTACATTCACCATCTGCAGTTTCTGCAATTTACTTTTTCTTAATGTAATTCCCATGTCAACAGAACATGACCTAACGAGTGCCACATTGGAAAAGGAGACCTGGAATTACAGAACTTTAGCTCTTAAAGCAGTAAAGCTTGTTTCTGCTTGCCTGTAGGTCACAAGGGCACATACAGGGCTACTCCCCTACTGTGCTCAAGGTACATCGACCCAGACCCTGGCACAGCCGCTCCCTTGAGCAGCATTCAGGTGAGCCAAGATGGCACATGCACTTCCCAAATGTTCAAGCGTTTACTGACATACCAAAGTTCAGATGCAGTCTTTCTCCTCACCCTCAAACAAGTTTACACCTGAAGTGCCTGCTGGTGTGGCTTTTAGTTTTTATATTTTTAACATGCAGTCAGTTTGTGTCTAATGTCCCCCCCTACCATAATGCTAATAACTACATGTTTTGAAGCATAAGATTTACTCAAAACTATGGAGGTTTTCCTCTAGCATTTGTCATTATACCTTAACTGAACCTCTTTTCTCCTTTTATTTGTCAAGTGTCACAGCATTACCCTACCCGTAGCTCTTCTACTTTAACTGCATGACTAGAGCTTTTACAAGTAACCCTTCGTTTCAGTTGCTTCAATCCCAGCCATTACTATCATGATGGGAACTTAAAACTAAGCATTTGAGTTGGAATAGAAGCAAATGAGGGGAGATCACAGAAGGAGCTGCCAGACAGGAAGGTAATGCTAAGCAGAGAGTGACAGCACTGTGAACCACTACAGATTTTCTTCAATCCAGTGCCATCTTCCTCAGAAAAGCAGATACCTAACAACTACCTAAATACAGGCTTTGTTTGAATACATATGTTCACATGTTCTCTCAGAAGAATTCAGTGCAACTCCAAGCCCAAGCTGTAATCTCAGCTCATAGCCCATGGTTCAACAGACTCGAGAACTATCACATCAATGACTGTCACTCTCCTGCACTAAGTCAAAAAATGATGTGCTCAAGTTCCCAACCTCACTGTTTCAACTGCTCAGTGTGTACTTTAGACATACGTTTTATAAGAACATGGACTGAGCAGCATATTCAAAACAATACCCTGCTTACTGCAGGAAATCAACAGCAGCTTTAATTGTAAAACAGGCCCGTAAACGGTGTAACGTTATCACCACTGCTCCACAAACACAACAAACACTGTTTGAACAAAGGAAGGAATCACAGATAACACATTAAAACACCTCCTGAAGGTTTACACTAGCCTATGTACTTATCAAAACCATAAAGACTCAGTTGAGCTACAGGCTTTCCCGTGACTTTCTGTAAACAATCTACCCTGTTAGCTAGCTCAGAACACCATGCCTCTGGTACATTACCTCTTGCCCTTCCCTGTCATGCACAAAACCTGAAATGCTGCATGAAAGGGATCTGAGACATTTTTGTTATATGGTCTGAATAACAACCTTACAATAAAAGCACCCTCTGCACTGTACATACAGCATTACCACGTTCTAGTAAAAGTTTCCTGAGGTAACAATGAAAGTCAAATTAGCAATTCAGTGCAGTAGTTCACGTTCTCCATTCACCCACAGCTCTCTTTCTCAGGGCTGCCAGGCTCTTAAAAACAACAGGATTATTAATAGTCCAGGTGCAATTAATTGTGCAGTCCATCAAGCATGGCAGTATGGCCTCACAAAGTAGGTTTGTCACTCGGTTTACAAACACTACCTCCTGGGAATTAAAAGAAAAAAGAAAGTTAAAAAAATAAAAAGAATATATTGAGATATATTCCAACATAAAATGCAATACTGCAAAATGCCTCTAACACACAACATTCTTTGCCAAGCAACAGGGAATTCATCTCTTGCTTTGTTATGTAGGTAGCCATACTATTATTTATTTTCATCCACATTTAACATGCAATCATTTTGGGAGAGCTTTTTATAGCTAGCAAAAATAAATAAATTAATATATCTCCTTTATCAGTTCAAGACCATAGGTCAGTTAAGGGGGAAAACAAACAAAAAAAAAGATTGCAATAATCCTTGGTTCCCACTCAAAACCTAGAGGCACTCAATAAAGAAAGGCTGTGGTAAGGGCTACCAGACTGTTTATACAATAGAACACTTAAAACTTTAACCCCTGACGTAATTGCAGTTCGCCTCTGGGTAAACCAAACTCATCAGCTTTGTTACATTTGTACAGGAGGGCAAGATGTTCATCCCACTGCTTCCTGGCTACAGCAGGACAGCTCTTCATCCAGAAGTGTGATCACAGCATCCCTCTCACCTACAAAAGGATCAGTAAAACTACTTGGATCTGCAAAATAAAAGTGAAGACAAGTCTCTGGCTTGATAATAGGCCGGAATTTACCACCACTCTTCTACACTTACTTTCATCTTCTCAAGTAGCTTGCCCTTAAGTACCTGCACCTCCTTTCTTCTCTATTATTTCATACAGAGCTACCAAAATTTCATAATGATGAGTCTCTCATCAGTCATACATCTTAAAGCCTCAGTAACACTCAACTATGAAAATCCTGTTTAAAAAAACTTTAAACTCCACAGCTGAAAGAACTAAAACACTGAAAACAAATCTTAAGGATGAATGAAGAGACAACAAAAGTTTGGATAGTAGATTATTTGAAGCCCATACTGGAATTTTTAAAGGGGCTCTGCAGAGACTGAACAAGCTATTTGCCCATATAGGATCTGAATGGGTGAATGGGTAGACAGAAGGCAGACAGAACTTGCCTCCCAAATTCTTAAGCAGCGTCTGCTTCACTGTATTGCGTATACAAAAACTGCCTGGTGTCAGAGCAATTTTGGCTAAGGAAACTTTAATAGAAAACTTTGTTCACATTCCTAGTTTTCTCATACGCCTCTTTTCATGAGTCACTGAATTCTGCCTTTCAGATTCTCATCCCTAAAATAAGGATAAATACCTTCTTCTCATGTCTTGCATGTTGTTGGTTAACATTTGTCGACATAGGGTAACTCAAATAGCAAGATAATAAACCATGTAAATTGATAAACCACTGTAAATTCTTGAGCATGGTGACATTTGAGGCTGCATCTATGTTTTGGGGAGCAGGAGGGAAGGAGCATAACATGCAACAAAACCAAGAGGAAAGGGATCTCCTTACATAGATTCTCACAGCAGAGGCTATCTAACTGCTCAGCTTGCTAGCTCAAGTATCTTCTCATTTACATTGCATTTGACAGTCCTCATACTTCACATCTCAAGACCTAGGACTCTTTCAGCCCTTTGTGTAACCACAACTTCACACAAACTGTTACTGCCAGCAGTGCAGCCCCATCATATGGAGCTTCCTCATAGTACAAGTGAAGCACCGTGCTGTCATGTTTCTTTACATTCAGTTCAGTGTAGCTTACATTAAGCCAAAGTGACATCAAAGCAAAGGCAACAGATGACACGGGACCTAAGTCCTCCTTCATATACCGAGGAAAAGATCTTTTCAGAAATTACGTTCCTCCACATTTGATTTCAGTTGAACATGTAGACATGGGGTCCTGAAGACTAGCTTCACGATTATTTCCTCTTCCTTGTAAAATTTAAAGCGTACAAAAAGCCCACTCACCCACTTTTAGGAATGCATTCAAATTCTGTTCTGAAGACAGGAATTATCACCTCCTCCTTCTACCTCCATAGGAGATTTTCAAGTGCTCACCTCTCTTTGGCACACGAAAACAGATAAGCAACTCAGTGCCTGAATCTGCTTCTTCAGCTCCCACTTGCTCCAAGTGAGAAGAGAGATACTGTAGTTATAGGATTACTTATGCCCACTAAATGTCTTGAAAACAATCTCCAAAGAGCTGCAAATATTACTACTCTCGTACAAAACATCCAGAATCTCAGGCAACACCACAGGTAACACAACAACACAGTGTTAGATAAAGCCCACATCCGTGAGTCACCCCTTTTCCCAGTGTGTTTTTGGGATACATCTGTACTGGGTTTACATGGAAATGGTCTGATGCTGGGGAAGTTGCAGGGCTGACCTTGCCAAGTTGAGCCATGAGTAGTGCTGAGTGTGCTCTGAAAGAGCAGATATAAGAAAGAGGAAATCTGCTGTGCCACAGCAGCTGGGAGAGAGGAGTGAGAAATATGAGAGAAGCAGCCCTGCAGGCACCGAGGCCTGGAGCAGCAGCTCCCTGCAGCCCAGAGAGTCCCTCAGAGGAGCAGGCCACCCCCTTGCAGCCCACAGGCACCATGCAGAGCAGATCTCCCATGCAGTCGCAGAGGAGCCCACGGTGCAGCAGCAGTGGCTGAGGCCCGGAGGAAGCACAGCCCACGGATACCCCGCAGGCCGCAGACCATGGGGAGCAGCCCATGGTGGGGCAGGAGGGCTGGGGCAGCTGCCGCCCATGGGACAGTGCCGGAGCAGCTCCTGAGGGTGGGCCCCGTGGTACGGAGCCGTGTGGAGCAGTTCCTGGAGAGCTGCTGCCGGTGGGGAACCCACAGAGCATCAGCTGGGGCAGGACGGCATCCCGCGGGACAGACCCACGTGGAGCAGGGCACAGCAGCCATGGGGAGCAGCAGACTGGAAGTGTTATAGACTGACCGTAGCCTCAGTGCCTGTTCCCCTGTGCTGCTCAGGTGGAGGAAATAAAAGAGGTGGATGGGAAGAAGGCGTTCTTTAATTCTCACTGCTCTAGTCTGTTAGCAACAGGTAACCGATTGCATCAGTCTCCCTTATCCTGAGCCTGTTTTGCCTGTGACAGTAATCGCTGAGTGATCTCCCCATCCTAACGTCATCCATGAGCCTTTTTCTCACCGTATTTTCTCCTCTTGTCCTTCCTAGGAAGAAAAGTGTGACAGCAGCCTGGCGGACACGTGGTATCCAGCCAAGGTCAACATACTACATCAGCATGCGAGCCTTATAATTTTACTTCAAATTTTTGCACAGGACAGAAATATACAGTCTTTGTATTAGAAACAAATGAAATAAAGTGTTTTAAATGACCATCGAGACAGACCTACAGACGCAAGTTGTGCAGTATTTAATTTTGAATGTAAGTTATCACAAGCATATATAAAAACAAAGGCAGTGCTGTTCCTCTGGCTCACATGACAAAAACAGTTTGCAGCTTCCACTCAGCTAGATGAGTGTTTAGTTAATCCCACTGCAGTCACATTTACACAGAGAAATATACATTTTACAACTGGTTTACTGTTCTTGAGTGTGATCTAAAGATCACACTCTTGCAATTAGGCAATTCATCCCTAGGTAGCTGCAGCATTTAGAGTGTACTTCAACAGGGAATTATCCATCACTGTCAGAGACAATAAAGTCTGAAACAATTGGGGAAAAAAAAAAAAAAGTCATGTGATATCTCCCACACTGTTAAAGCATGTTCCACTGCTAGCACTTTGTCAGGGCAAGCACAACAAAAATGTTACTACCAGCTGGGTCACAGTGACAGAAGTGCAACCATCTCCACTACATATGGATGCACATGTAAGCATTACCATCATTCATCACATACTTTATCTTAATGCATTTTATTTCCTCTACCCCCTTCTCCCCCATCTCCCCCCAGTTACAGTTTTGTTGGGGTGAAGATCTGGCAGACAATCTGTGATGCAGGAGGTACTGTAGCTTTCTAGCAGACATATGCTTAAGGACAAATGTGTGAAAGAGCAGCTTTCAGAGCAACACTCTCTTCACCACCCCTGCCACCTTGCTACAAATACTTTCACACAGAAGCTTAGCTTCCCAGTAACAAATTCCCACCACACACTTTCTGAAACCCCAACAGATTGGACTATGAACAAGAAGAAGGCAGATGCAGGTGTTTCAGTGTAAGCAACAACAGATACAGCTCTTGCACTTCTCTTTCTACACAGCGAAAGTTTTTTTAATACATTATATGCATCAACTAGATAGTGGGGGGAAAACAAATAATAATCCTTATCAAAAGCCAGCAGACATTTTTCATCAGAAATTGTCTTTTCATGTTGCTCATTCTTTCAATGTAGGACCAACTCTCATCAACTCTGACAGCCACTTTAATTTATAAAAGATTTAATTTACAGAGCAAGAATAAATTGAGAACAAAATAATCCCCCTATTTTTATGGGGGAAGTATCTACAATACCTAAAATAATGAAAAAAGAGGAGTCAATATGGTAATTCAGAAGATGCTGGGCAGTTCAGAAGCTTTGGAACCACAGCACATTGTGATCACAGTCTGAAATATGACAAAATATAATTCTCTCTGAAAAACCACTGATCCTCCCAGGTTGCTATTTTGCAGTGGTAAGCGAAGTGTATTCCCACTCACTGTGATAAAACTTACAGAGAAACACACTCTAAGTAGATCAACTGACAGAAAGGGAGAAGGGACAACTCTGAAACAATTTAAACTTCAGATCCTTTATATTACTGAAATAGGCAAGCCTGCCTGCACTGTTTTTTTTTTTTTAATTTAAAAAAAAAAAAAATCTGATTAACTCAAGCGAGCTCTCACCTGCCCAACAAAACAAGATTTGGAACCTACCATCTACAAAGAACACATCCCATGCTTGACTGAATGACTACAAAACATTCTGAAGGAAAGAAACTAATGCAGTCAAAATGACATTTGGCACCATTTGCTTCAATAAGCCTCATAAAATAAGCTTCGTGTTCACAAGCTCTTTTTACGCCAGAAAGAAAACTAGTGTACAGATAGCAACGCAGCAGAAAGGAAGATAGGAAAACCCTGGAGCATTCTGCATTTATTCCTTTCCACACAATTCCAGTCTGATGTGGTCTGGTAAAGCAGACAGATACTACACAGAGATGTCGTATGAATTCTTCACCATGCAGTCCCAATCTTGCCAGCTTACATCAGCACAGTTAGTCACATCCCAAGAGCACAGGTAAATAATTTGCTCAAATTTATGTGAATTTCATGCATTTGCTATCCGCAGCATTGCAATGCATTGAGACTCCAGAAACAATGTCTTCCCACAAGATTAAAGCTGGGTTTCCTTTTCATGTCTCCAAAATCTCACAGTAAGATACGAAAAACACTTTCCTAACTAGTGGTCATAATCTTGTAACCTACTATTTGCTGCTGCATACATGAAATGAAAGACTGCTTTTCTTCGGTTCTCTTTTTTTTTTTCTTTTCTCCTCTTCTTCTCTTAAAGCAAAATTTATGGATGAAGTAAGTATAGAAAAAGAAGTGATGTACCTTCTCTTCCAACCCTAACATTCCCTGCCCCATTTAGAGTCAACTCTTTCAGATGTGAATTTCAGGACATAGAAGAAATAGTCCTTCTCTAAATGAGAGCAGTGAGTCTCTTTCACTGAGCTAAAACCAAATGTTCACATAATTCTTCAGGTAAGAATATAAAAATCATACAACATCACAAACTGCAAGAGCAGCCTGGGCTATATAAAAAGTAACATCCCTGTAGAGAAATCTGAAGTAATCCTCCTGTTCTAATCAGCCCTGGCAAGACCTAACATAAGAGCACTGATACCCTTTTTTTTGATGTTACACTTCTAGACGGATGTGACCAGCTGGAAGAAGTCCACAAGATAGAAGTGAGAATGATCAGATATCTGAAAACACATGCAATAGGGAAAGATTAAAGGCACTGGTGTTGTTTAGTCTAAAGAAAAGGTCTACAAGGCAAGGTCAGAGTTGTCAAGTGTATTATTATACAGCGTCACAGGGAACAAATAGTTCTACTGGAACAGCACATGAAGTGTACGGGGAAATGTACACATTTTCTGATTACTCACTTTAAAATTATTTCCAAACTAAATCTATATGTTGTGGTTCTAAGGAATATACTGACGCTGAAGTAGCAGCAAAAGAAGTACTGGGACACTTGGTTTCACTGCTGTCCAAAGGACACCACGCAGTAGCAAGAGACTTCTACTAAGCTGTCAGCAGCAGCAAGGACAGGGCAAGAGGAAAAATGAAGCCTGGGATAGGAAAACCAAGTGTTGAAGCCCCGTGATACCAGAAGTACTCAGAAGACAGAGCGCTGGACAGGACGCTCACATTTTCATTCTCTGGTGGTAATTAGTGAGACGTCAATGTGAAAATGGGATCTTCAGGAACTCTCAACACTCAGCTTTTGACAAGCAGCACACAAAGGCTGAAACCACCTGCCTTGCTCATCTCAGACCTTACTTTTGTCTTTCACTACTACCCTCACAGGTTTCAGTGCGCAGGTAACAGTGATGATATCTCAGCTTTAAATCAGTACGCACTGGTTCATTTCTGCACTCCAAAGCATTTTGGTGTCCTTGCACACATAAAAAAATTATGATTACACAGGCTGATTTGTCAGGTGGCCCTGCAGGCAGGCGGGCATTCAGCTGCAAGCACTTATTACCCCAAAATGGAAGCACTGACAAAATCAAAGACAAAAAGCAAACAAAAAACAAGTTTATCAGATAATGAAGCAAACCAGAAGGGGGGAATAGAAAGAAAGAAAGAAGGTTGTGCATTCCAAACAACCTTTCCCCACTATATTAAAATGGTCTCTTCCAGTATCATGAACTGCAAATGAGGCATCTGATGGACCACACAGAATTTGCCAATTCCAATGAATTCAGCGTTGACTTCTTTCTTATCATCCCTGTACTTTCAGCTCAAAAGGTGCATGTATCTCATCTCCAAAGCACACAGAGAAATAACCAGCCCTGCCCAGAAGTTAACCAGCCTGCCAGCAGCTGCTAACCAAACAGGCAGCCTTTGTGTGTTCCACACAGCATTGTGCACACCCACCAGCCAAACACCCAACCAGCCAACACCACACTGCGGCGAGCACAACCTCCTGTGTGTGTGCAAGACCTACTGAGAAGATGGGCGTATTAGTTACCTAACAGCGAGCAGCATCCCAACATCAGCCACAGAGCTTCTGCTGTCTGAGGAATAAAGCAAGTTCACAGCTCTATGAGAAAAAAAAGGTAATAACAGAGTTTATATACCCTCACATATTCTTCTACCACTACTACCATGAATAATGCTCCGTGCCGTAAATCCACTCTACCCTTTATGGGTGGAAGTTGACTGAAGTTTGTATATCTGAAGAAAAAGGAGGGAATAAAGACAGTTTTATTCAGATCCACATCACCACACTGTCGCACGGCTGTATTAACTGAACAGAGGCGGCACCAGTGGGTGCAGTAAGGAACAGGAGCTCCATCAACAACTCGTTACTGTGGAGAGAGAATTCCCAGCAACCAGTGGGTGCAGTAAGGAACAGGAGCTCCATCAACAACTCGTTACTGTGGAGAGAGAATTCCCAGCAACCAGTGGGTGCAGTAAGGAACAGGAGCTCCATCAACAACTCATTACTGTGGAGAGAGAATTCCCAGCAACCACAGCCAAACAAGCTACAAATAACTTCAGCCTGTGGCTTGCAGGCACCCCTCTAAAGATGCCAGGGACTCTGAAATAGCTTTTGCACAACCTTTTAAAGGCACTGAATAAAGAAATATCACCAAAAAGGAAACGTCCACAGTGAGAGGGAACTCTGCCCTGCACTGAGGTGGGAACAGGGTGGTCAATAAGGGCAATGGGAAGCAGCAGCCAAGCAAAACAACATGTGTGGTCTGAGGACATGGAAAGAAATACCTTTAAGGAGTGCATGCTGCACAAATACAATAAAAATGCTGTCTCAGACACAAAAGGATGATTTTGCTGTACTACAGGCTTTTGGGTTTGGGAATTTTTTTTCCAGATGTGTGTTACACGACGTTACAGCAGAACCAGGAGAGAAGCAGGGCACGCCGAGCCGCTATCACGTACGGATCTATCACCCACGGAGCTCTGCCATAATCCACGGGTTGTCATTAGCTTTCCTAAGAGGATTACCGTAGTTCAGGAGCCTTGCCCATCACTTCCGTCTGACATTGAGGAGTTTGCTCTAGAGCAACGCTACCCAAAGGTGATACACTAGCATCAGCAGGATCGCCTTAAACAACACACACCCCCGCCGTGTGTATATATATACATATATATAGGCAATGAAAAATAAAAATATCCAGAGAGCCGCAAGCCCACTCGCTGCAGCACCGCAGCCAGAAGAGGCCGGGGCAGCAGCCGAAGCTGCGGAGTGTGGCACCGGGGCTCGCAGCCGCCCCGTCCCGTTTCACGCCGTGCCGTGCCGACCCGCTCACCCCCGCACCTCCTCATCGCGCTCCTCCAGCGAAGCATCGTCCTCGTCCGCCCGCCCGCCACGGCTCGCCCGTTCCGCGCCGGGAGCCGCCGCCGCCGCCCCGCCGCCGGGCTCTCCCTCCTCGGACAGAGTTTCGGAGCCGGAGGAGGAGCCGGAGCAAGAGGAGCCGGCGGCCCGCGGCCGCTCGGCAGCCAGCGAAACTTTCTCCGCCATGGCCGG
>JAOWBP010055970.1:0-43106 GCA_028571105.1 Tragopan temminckii
TAAAACATTTAAACTACAGAGGTTATCAATTTTCTGCTAATAGTATAACAGAGCTCCACAGAAGTGTGAGGTGCTGAGTTAAAAGAACAGCAAACTAAACCTGAATGTTACCCAATGTTCTTAGATGTTAATGGGACAGTAAAGAGAAAGATAACACATGTATTGTTTTACTTCCCTGGAGCTATTTCCCCTCTAATTTTCTCTTTGCCAAAACCACTGAATTTCAGATAAAACACTACACTGCAGAACTGAGGAGGATCTACCCCGTAAGGACATCTTTTTGATCCTTCTACTGACAGGGAAGATTTTTGTTCCAAAAAAAGAGAAAGAAATGCTTCCAGTGAAACCAGCAATTAAAAGCATACCTATCTTTTCATGAACAGACCGTAACTTTTTCAGTAGCAGAATTACAAGTAAGAGTTGACATATCGCACCGCAGCTGTTTGTCAGTTGCTGTTACCTAGCTGCTATTTTCATTCAAGTGATTATTTTCCAAAGTTTCATTACAGGCTACTCCAGAACATAAAGTCAAAGCAGCATACAAAAGTAATTTAGAATTACTGCATGGTATTTAGCCACTTTGGTCGGAAAGTGCTCTGAAAAGGCCTAACAGGATTTTTTTGGCCGCTATTTAGGGTACTTTGTGGTTGTAATGTGACAATGATTAAACCACAAATGATTTAGCAGAATTTTTTTGTTGTTGTAGGGTGGGCTGTTTTTTTTTGTTGTTGTTTTTTTGGTTTTTTTGCCAGCACAAATGTCACAATCCTACTAAAAAAAATAGCATGGCAAGGTTGTAGGAACTTCTCCCCAGATTGTGCTAAGGTTAAGTTACACTTATTTTTTAGAGTCCACAGACAAGGGCAAAAGGCCTGACGTCCCCTGGCAGTGCCAGTAAAACACAGACAGAAGATGCAATCCAAAGCCAGCCACTGGGACAGCCCAACATCTGCCAACAAGTAATAACCATATCAGACATAAAACAATAGGTCCTTCAAAGTTCGAATCAAGCCCAGTTGAAAAACCAAAGCAAATATTGTTTAAATTATAAAATTATTTCTTCCCTTTTCACTTGAGTGCTAGAGAATAATTTGCTGCATTTCTGGTTTTTATGCTTTCATTATGGCAACCTACATGGAATACCAAGCAGTTGCTTAGCTTTCCAGCCACCAAAATTCCATACTCGAGCAATGACAGCATTTGGGCAACAGTGAGGCCGGTCACAGCTCTGTATACTGTGCAGGGGACTGTTACCTGAATGAATCACAGCCAGCATTAAGCACTAACTCTTCCAAAAACTTCCCTCAAAGCATTAGGAGCTACCAACTAGAACCAGCAGTGATCCCCCCTGCTTCCAACACACTGAGCCCTGCGCGAAGGGCTGAGAAGCCTTGTGCTCTTTGCTCATACCATGGAATTTCTTTTCAACCAGTATTCTTAAAAGTTTTAAGCAGTAAAACCCCTCCTACTCATTTACAAAAACTGCATATGATGCTCTACAACACATCCTAAGCAACATTCAGAACTTAACCAATTTGAATAGATGCAGACGTGGAGCAAGAGAAGGGATTTTTTCCGTGTCTGGAGAGATGCAGTGTTTGGACTGAGCAGCACTGTCAGATACTATGAATTCTATGCACATTCCTTCTGCATAGGGGCATGCTGCAAAGAAGAGGAAAAAGACTGGGGGACAGAGGGAAGTGTTCAGAGGGAGCAATTACGGTGTGGAAACTTATCAATCTTTGAAGCTTTAAAAGACTGTTTAGATAAGATTTAGGGCAAACAGAATAATCTTTGTCTAGCAGGTTTGCACTCTGACAGCTACAGCTGATGTAGCATCAAGATCGAACGACTCACGAACTTTGTACTCTGACTGAAATTACAGCATGTAACGTGTACATTTCCTGAACACTGAACTGGAGGAAAATTAGTGCACGTCACACCACGCTGAGGTGGGCTATTCAAACAGAGCCACTGCTAACATCAGGACTGTGCAATGTTACGCCGGTACAATCTGCTACAATTAGAACAAAAGGATATTTAAAAAAACATCTTAAAAATATTCCCTTGAAAGAAGATAGAAAACTGCTGCCAATGTAGGTTCTAAGAGTTTTCATTGCTCTGTACGTGGAGCATCTTTGAAGACCCACAGAAAGAAGTCCAGGTGCAGAGCCCAGCTGGAAAGCTGTGGCTGGGCTGTGACTCGGAGCAGCTGCCCAGGGCGGTGCTGTGAGCGGCACACACTCAGCTCCAGCTCCCGGTGGAACAGCCCAACTGTCGGAAAGTGCTGGTTTTATTCACTTGGAAATTGCTCAGCGTTATTTTTGTCTTCCTAACGTTGCAGTGGTCACTGTATGCATGGGTCAGCTCCTGTGTATTAGTCACAAGCAGCAAGGAACGGCTCCCAGAAGGTTTGCAGTGAGACTCGCAGTCTGAAATCCCGCATTTCAGCAGATCAGCGTATGCACAGAAGGACTGAGAATCTGCTGAACTCAACGTTTTCTGTTCCCTCTTGCTGTAGTTAATGCTGTTCTGGACAAGGTTTGGTTACAAGTCAAGCAACAAACTCTCCAGTAAGCAATGGCACCATCTTTATGTAATGGTACCTCACAAGAATCAAGGATTGCTCCTTGACTGTCTGCACTGTTTGTGCATCCTTCATTCTTTCAGCTTTTATTTCCTAAGTGGTGACTGATGGTTTAGACTTTTACACTGAGAACAACGGAACTAACCACACAAAGCTGTAATACCTCTATGTGTCAATTACAGAAAGCAAGTACTCAAAGGGAAGCTTATTTATGAACATTAATGATAGCAAGAAAAATAGAGCAAAGTCCATTCAATAGAGGAGATAGACAGCAGGCTACAAGTATCTTTTTATAGCATAGATTGACAAGATTTATTCTCAAATCTGTCTTTAACACAATAACACATTCTTAAGTGCGAGAGAAAAAAAATACCACAGTGTCATTCTGTAGAACTTGTGAATATTGATTACAGCATGCCCTGAAAGCATTTGCTCTTCAGGAGAGTTTGTATGAAATCTTCAACTTCTGCTATTACATTTTTGTCTGGGAATAATTGTTTTGCTTCAGATATTACAGCAAATTAATAATCACCAGCAGCATCTTCCCATAAAATTCCCATTCAGATGGTCATATCATTCATATGGACATGGGAATAATTCATATGGACTTTCTGAAATTACACAAACTAAAAACTAGATTGTGCTCCCACACCCTTCCCTATTGTGCTATTGTCAAAGGTCTAGTTTACAGTCCCCTTTCTTTCTAAAACATCATCTAAATTAGCTACTGGTTTTGTGCAGCAAAACACACAAGTGTTCTACTAAGTACATAAGTACATCTCCGGACTACTTAAAATAAAAAACAAATGACTTGAATGCAAAAGACATCCACTGTATGTGAATGAGAACCTTATGTATTTCTTCCAATGAATAAATATTAATAGCAGTTTCAATTATTTTCTTTAGGTGCAATGTATTCTTTAGTTGAATACAGTGACAATTACTCTAAAGCAGCATTCAAAATAGTAGTGGACAAAAAATAAACCTCAACTCTTCAGAAGTTACCAGAGATAGACCAAGGTGCTGAAGAAGTCATCTGTAACGCAATTCTGAATTTGCAGATGTTCCTAAGCATAGTTCTGCTCAATTTAAGAACAGAAACAATGGCCAATAGTAAAATCTGGAATGTCAAATCCACTAGCGATTAGCTTCTTATTAAATAGTTTTTTGGGTTATTCTAATCTCTGTTCTTAGTACTACCCTACCCTCTACTATTCTTCTTTAAAGAATTGCTAGAACACGACTAGATCAGAGAACAAAGAATCATACTACTACGTTGAATTCAAACTGCACTGTTTTCTGTTGTATAAAGTAGATTATTTATGAAAGTGTTAACACATTCACTGAACATTACCCTTTATGTGATCATCACACAGAAGAAACAAGACCTGAACATTTGCATATTAAAATGTTGTCAATACACCACTCAAAATTTCATATTCTGCTGTGCAAAGTACATCCCCTAGGTTTGTATCTACCTCCATGAGCTTTACCACTTGAGTCTCACAGCAGGAAACAAACGGAAAGGAGACAAAGTACTGGAAAATAAAGAGGCTGCTTTTGATTTGTCCTAATTTACAACAGCCCTTGGAAGGATGTACGTGGAGGAAACCAGTGAAAAAAGGCCTCTCTGTTATAACAAGCCTAGGAAGCTACACCAATGAACAGAAATTGTAATAATCATGAGAAAAGGCACAAAAAGTGGACAGAGTTTCACACAGCAGCTCACCACATGTAGTGTTACAGCTGCCCAGGAGAAGATCAAGACCAAGTAAGACAACTTTGCTCAGTATTGCATACCTACAAAATAAAGGGGCTTTTTTTTTTTTTTTTTTTTTTTTTTTTTTTTTTTTTTTCCCCAGGTCCTATGCAACCAAGGGCAAGGACATGACCCTGCCTCTGCTCCTTTGTCTCTGGTTTTCTGTCTTGTGAAAACAACTCATTTCTTTTCCTTTATTCAGCACTCACAGCAAAAGAGGAATCTTTCCTGGTAGGGTCTGAGGATCAGTTGATATCTACGTGATTAGTATATGAATATCTTATTTGCTTAACATGTGGGTTTGCTTTTTTGTCTGAAATGTTTTTCTGGTGTCCACCTGACTGTACTTTGTTGCCCACTGGGCAATCCTGACATCAACAAAGCCTTTGATCCAGGACAAAAAGACTCAAGAGCTTGCAAAACTCATACCTTTATGTGAAACTTGAGTTCTGAGAATGTTAAAAACAGGCAAGATTTCTAAGGAATCTTCAAGCCTTAATATGGATAAACCTCCATCTTATAAGAAAAGTTAGCCTTGGGAAGGAGACATTCCCCAACAGCATTTATCAGAAAGGCATAACCTGAAAGCCAGAGGCAATATGATACTCACCATCTTGAATAGTAAAATGCAGAAGGTAGGGATAAGCATAAATACCTAAGCTAGAACTCTGGAAAACAAACCAACCAACCAGAGCTACAGGTCCTACAGGGAAGCCCTATAGTAGTGCCAGCATCCTGTGGAGGAAAGCTTTCACACTGCATTGGTGAACAACTTCTGTGCATATTAGAAAAAGAAAAAAATGGTTCCATTTTATTGAAGCAAATAAACAAAACAAACATCAATCAGCAAATGTTCCCAGCTGTCCTCCTAAGGTTTGAATGCAATTTTGGTTCAGTGGGGACTTTGGATATACAAGTGTTTTAAATCATGTAAGTACAGAGATAGGGAATTGAGTGGTTGCCAACCTGGCCTTCCTCAACTGTTCCTTGGGAACAGTTTGTGATACAAAAAAGTCTTTTTTAAATCAGAATTTAGAATGACAGAACTTACTGATTGAGGTGTTTCAGTTCATTCACCCTGTCCCAAAAACCACTACTAAGATGCATAGCAGAGATTGGAGAATGTTTTTCAGCTTCTTTTTTTGTAAAACATACACAAGTTCTGTACAGTACTAAGAATATTAAGTACAACAAGCTCCTTTCCTTCCCCTTCTCCTGTGACTTTCCATTACTCTCCAGAATAGGCAGGAATGTGCAGTGATCCCACTGTGCAATTGCAAAGGGATGTAAATGGAAAGTTCATGATTACTTCAATATTTAGCTCATCAATCTTAAAGATAGTGTTTGTGACCTCGTACATTCATCCAAAATAGCTTTAACTGCAAAACTAAATATAAGCATATTCCTTTTTATTTTTTTATCAGCACAGTAGCAGATTGAACATGTCTGAGAAATTTCAGTGCTGCCACTATCCTGTCCTCATCAATTCTGAGTTACAGAACTCTAATTCCTAACATTCCTGAAATGCTTGAGATAATAATCCAAAAAATAATCTTCAGAAGTCAGCTGAGAGACTGGGGACAACATAAAAACACAGCAACTTGTTACAGGACAAAAAAGAAGCCATTCCACAGCAACTTCACAATCACTACTGGACCCTACGCACCACTAACAGTAAGGGATCCACTGGACAAGAGTGATGCTCAAAGCTGGGTTACATCTGAATGTTCTTCATTCACAGAAACATTAAGTTACCCTTATGCTTGCAAAACATCTCCTCCCTTGCTAAGAGCTAGAGCCAGGAACTGTCACTGATTTTCATCAACAACTCTTGGTTGATGACTGACATTTTCTTTTGCACATTTCAGCATGTACTGAGAATCACGAGTGACTTAGGTTAGAAGGGACGCCAGGAGGGATATCTGGTCCAAGCCCTGGTTCAACACACATTTTCTAGAAGTTCTAGAGAAGGACTTTCAGCAAAGCCAATTATTTTACACACTTATTCCAACAGATTTATATTAATGATCAACAATACTGGTCTCCCAGGTATAACTTGTAACAAATTATTTTCTTATTTAATAAAGCTATTACATCAGCATTGGATCTAACTTGTGATAAACAGAACAAAGCAGGAGCCAGGATTTGGTAGAAGAAACAGAGCAGAGTGGTTACTGCTGACTCAAGAGGAAAAACTTCAGACACCTATTTTCAGTGGCAAATTGAGAATCTGATGTCACCGCTGGAAATTCACAACCATTCTTGCCTCGCTCTCAGATTCCCATCAAGATGCTTGGCAACTTGCTTCAGACATCTTTATTTTTACTTTTTTTTTTTTTTTTTTAAATGTATGTTCAATAATCATTTTCCTTCCTTCAGCCAGTGCCTGGCTTAACAATTCTGCAGTCTGATTTTCAGAAAGGCTGGATGCTCACAGCTGTAACAGAGGTCAAACAGCTGTGTTTTGAGCAAGAGCACTATGTTAAGCACTCTTAAAAAATCTCAAGTCTGGTGAATTTCAATCCTGGAATCCAAAATGAGTCAGTAGCTTTTACAGCAGCTTCTCCAACCTGCCTGCCACTGTCTGCGGAACGGAAACTGCTGCACAATTCCCCGTAACTATGATGAAGGGCAAGAGGAGATGCTACCTGTCAGAGATACCCGTACTGTTACTGTGAGCATTCTCAGAAAAACTAGTGAGGACATTAATAATTCCGGATTCAGAGCAGGTTTAGAACAGTCAATAAACAGACTCTGGGCCAAGCATGACACAAAAGGTTAAAATAAATAACTGAATAGCTGCTCATTAGCCAGCCTTCTGGTACGTGCATTGCATGAAGACAGCAGAAGGAGAAACTACGCATATATCTGCACTGGTACTGAAGTCCCCATCATCCTAAAATGTGAAATCTCTCCATCATGCTCACTTCCTGTATTTTAGTTTTCACAGTGGAGTTTTAAAGGGTGCAAGCTGAATTCTTTTCAGATCATTTCCATGGGTGATGTGCTCCACGAGCACACCTAGTGTGCCTCAAACACTCTAGCAAATCTAATGAGATCAAAAAACAATAAACAAGAGAGACAAATCAAGACACTAACTTCTGGAATAAATCTGGAACGCTTAGCTTTACAGTTTCACTGTTTTTAATAACTCTGTGTACAATGTCTATATAAAAATGAATTGTTACTCAAATCATTGTTCTGAGTAAGAAGTAGATGCTGTCTCATAGTGAAGGGAATGGAAGTGTCAATATTTTGCACATCTGCCCCTGCATTTCAGCTCTGTGGAAGAGTAAATCTAACCCAGATGGACTCGACACATTAAGAATATCCCCTAAGCAGAAATGCAGCATTCTTCTCTGGCATTTTGGATCACAAATCTGACTTTGTAGGAAAGAAGCAATTATCCCACTGCCACACAAGCTCGCTGTTTTGACTCTTTCACTTCAGAGACTTAGTACTGCTGCTTCTGTACACTATCCACATTCAAGAGTTTCAAAATTGCTGCTTACACAACAGAACAGAATATGTCCTTCTCTCCTTGTATTTTACACAAATTTAGTTTGTGGCAGGAGTTGTGATGACTGCACTGAACTTGGGCTATGATCCCACAGAGAGTCTTTAGCTTTCAGAGTATGTTATCTGGCTCGCAGAAGGAGCTCTGTTCTCTCTGATGGAAGTTATGAAGACCCACAGATGTGATTTGAGCTGTGTGCATTTTTGGATCACACATATGACTTAGTCAGTATTTCTACAATAAAATAGGACGTCTTAGAGTATTTTAAAAATTATGATGGCTGATAACAAGTATAAACAAAAATGGTAGGGAGTCTATGTCTCAGAAAGAAACTTCTCTTGATAGTTGGTTTTATGTGAGAACCAGATTGAGGAAAAAAAAAGAAATTCCCTCCTCTGAATGATACACATCTACATAAACCATTTAGGGTGACTAGCAAATATGTGTCCTTCCAAAACCAGTTATATAATGCAGTATTTAGTTAGTGACTCTCTGCAGCACTTGCTTCCTATCTTGCAATGAGAAAGACTCTGGGAATGATTAACCTTCTGAAGACAACAACTAGATGTCCCCTGTGACCCTTTGCCACAAGGCATAATTAAGGCCCCAGTTCTGCAGCTGGAGAGAAGTAACATTTTCTGCAGTTGCTGACTCTGCTGCGTAAATTGTTTTTACTCAGCCTGCCACATTAATGGCTATTGTCATGTGAGCCAAGTCACTTGACTGTCTTTTTCCCTCCTTTGATCTCAGGAACTCCAGAAAATAAAGACAAACAAAAATAACAGCAAAATGAGCAAGGACTCCATAATTCAGAAAATCTGACAAAAATACGATGGGTCTGGGTTTCACATTTACTGACTTCAAACCCCACAAGCTTCTTTTCCTCCTTTGTAATATACCTGAAGTATATTCTTTCTTTCTGACAGGGAGAATAGATGCTGAAAGTTGCAGCCACACCACCCCGTGCTGCTCCTCTTTGTGACAGTAACAGACTCCCTCAGGAGTGATCCTGGTGCTTTAGTACATGAACCAACCAATTAGGTTTGTTCAAGCAGGCTAAGAAAGCTGCAGCCTCTACCATAGAAATGGCTTCCCCTGTAGAGCAGCAGTGGCACATCCAGCTTGTATTCACCCCTTGCAGGGGCTCAGGGCATCCTCAGCAGCCTGAACAGTAAGAGTCACCAACCATGCTAGGAAACTCAATTTGCTCTGTTTATTCTACAGCCAAATACTGGCCTACCAAGAGATAACACTCATTCAACCCAGTAGTCCAGAAGTACATGACATGGCACTTTTTCTGTCTTACTTATTCACAGAATGGCTTGGGTTGGAAGACATCTTAAAGAACTCCTAGTTCCAAGCCCCTGCTATAGGCAGGGCTGCCAGCCAGCAACTCAGGCTGCCCACGGGCCCAATCCAACCTAGCCTTGAACACCTGTCTACAAATCTTCAACTTACATGGCTAGTAAAGGATTCTTGCAACCAATATGCAGAAATATTAGGATTAGTACGTCCTTGTTTTTTTGACTCTATAAACAAATGGATAAGTTAACTGAGCAATTCTTCACATAATTCTGAGTAAAGAATTGTATTAGCTCTTAGGCTGTAAAGTTCTGAAACTTGTTAGTGTGAAATACTGCTAAAATACTGCATGAAATGTGGCACTGAAATGTAAAGTAAAATATGAACAGGAATTTTGGGGAGAGAAACAGCAGGTGATTGAATATGCATACTGCTAATAAAATGGCAAAATATCTGGTCTTGGTTTTCAGAAAAGCTTCAAGTATTATTGCTCCATTTCAAGTTGCTCAAATGAACAGTGCTGTTGCCAGCTTGTAAAACAGCAAAATTACATGCGCTCTGACTGGCAGTCCAGAAAGCCCACGCTCTCAGGGTCTGATGTCTGAAACCTAATGTGGTAAATATAAAGGACAAGTGCGCTTTGAACATTAAGTACATTTTTCTCAAACCTGTTCTATCAGTTTTACTGAGAAACGCTCAACTACCTTCATCAGTGAAATACTCAAGATCACAGCAGCATTTAGCTCTAAAAGCATTTATTTGCTGCTCTTAAAGTAGAATTGGAAAAAATAAGCTTGTCATCAAGCCAGGCATACACTTGATGAATTAGCTCACCTGCAATTTAAATGCATATATGAAATATCTGATAGCCAGAGCTATCTAAAGCTTTTTAAGGCTAACCGAGTACCATTCTCAAAGATACACACTTCATCCTCTTCTTCATCAGAAGATTTCTATTGAGTTTACATGACAAATACAGAAAATGCTTGAAATAAATTGAAGCATGACATGTTTAGCTCAAACTCTGACTTCATTCTTTGGCACAAGCTTACATAATACATGGCTGCCAGTGTAAACAGCAGAATAACAACTGTCACTGCTGTACTTATCTTTTTAATTTTTTTTTTTATAAGTGGGAGACCAAAATACATTTTAAATGCTATTAATAGTTGTCTACATATTATTTAAGTGTTACATGGAAAATGTTGTGTATCTTCTGCTATAAAGAGCTGTTTAAACATGGAAATGAGTTTTGCCATCTTATTCCTTTCCAGCAGTTTCTAAAATCCAAACAAAATTGTCCTGACAGTCTGAATACCACCATCAAGCTTCTCAATTCTTGTTGACATGTACTGATCTTTTACCTGGTTTGACTGCTTTCATGACAGCACGTGATGACTTCAGCACTGCTTCGTAGATAGCCCTCTGGTCAGGAGTGAACTTTCCATTTGCAGGGAAGGTGCAGGTGATGTCAGAACCATAGCAGTAATACTCTCCTCCCATATCAAACAGGCTAAAAAGGAATAGAGAGAGGAGAAATTAAAATTTTAATGTCAAAGAAATTGTAAGAATAAAGATATTTTTTCTTGTTCTGCTCTTAAGAATGATCCACATCTTGGTAGCTGGCCATGTAATCCCCACATGAATGTTGTTCCTAAGTAAAATGAGAGGATAGCAACCTGCCAGCAGAAGGGCATTTGCTATGTTACCTAGAGCTTAAATGGACACTTCTACCAGCCGCACTGGCCCTGGATGGAAATGCTGCAAGAGCTCATGAGGCAAGATAAAAATCACATAAGGAATCTTCTTCCAGGTGTTCAGTTCCAGTTGCTGGGACCTTTCCTCAGAAGATGAAATGTCTTTTGTTTCTTTCCTGAGAAATGCCAGCACCATGTAAAGGCTCTAACTTCAAAATTTAACAGAGAAATGCTAATTAAATCATGGCCTTTTGTACTGAAGTGTCAAAACAAATTTGATGGTTTTAATAAAATGTCCCCAATAAAGGTTGACTGCCTCTGCTCATTATACAAAATTTCCTTTAAGACAAACTTACCTAACAGGGCTTAAAGAAACACACATTATGGGAAGATCCAACCAGAAATAAACATTTACTACAGTTTTCTGCATCAAAGGTAAAGAAAAAAAAATAAATGCTTTCTTTTATGGGAATAAAACCTCTTATCCTTTGAGAATCATTCTACACACCAAC
The DNA here is from genome assembly GCA_028571105.1 of Tragopan temminckii. Lineage (NCBI taxonomy): Eukaryota > Metazoa > Chordata > Aves > Galliformes > Phasianidae > Tragopan > Tragopan temminckii. The sequence goes on from JAOWBP010055970.1 coordinate 11,375, forward strand.
CAACAACTCACCACCGAATGCTCAGCTGCTAGAACTCAATCTATAAGAGCAGCTAATGGGTCCCCACACCTGTGTGACAACTTGGTTAGACATCTGCAATACTGTGCCTCCTGGGTCCACCTGATAAAGCACTGCACTTGTTTCAGCAGGCTCAAAAATCAGCAAATTACCAAATAACTATTTGCACCAAACAGTAGATAGCAAATAGCTTCCAAGTTCATCATGTATCGATTATAAGAAGGCACATTTTACATGTCAGACTTTGGTTTTGACACACAGTATTTGTGTGGCCTCCTGGTTTCTTAGGTAATGAATCACAGCTGAAATCTTCTAATTAAAGTCCTCGCACAGTGACCTCAAACAACTGCGACTCTCATCACGTGAAATATAATTTTCCTTTGCTGTATTTGAACACCTCAGAGCTTTCTGCCTCATGCCTCTGCCCCACCGCAGGGCCAGGCAGATGGAGCAGAAAAGGAAGGGCACTGCTGTGGCCCCCCTCTGCTACCAAGTCCCAGTCACAGCAGTAATTAGCAAAACCGTGCGGCACAGCTCTGCCCCCAGCCTGCACACAGGTAAAGATAAGTGTAAGCAACTGCAACAGGAACTGTGGGACTTGGCTGTAAACATTCACCATTTCTAACCTAACTGCCACTGAAAGCAACAGACAGTAAGCAAACTAATGCAACCGTGATAAAGCAAAGATAGTACTTCAGCAGCGCTGAGACTCCTCTTGCTCCACTGCATACACAGACAGACACGTACTCATGAAGATTTACTCAAATTTTAAAATCCACCCAGCAATTTCCTCTGTGAATGAAATCTTTGCACTCAGTGCAGGCCCTGCTGAAGTCATCACCAGCCTCCCCACAGCGGGCAAGGTTCACTGCAGAGACTTGCAGGACTGGAACCACAGGAATAAACCCTGTGCTTTACAGATGCAGAAGTGTTGGAAGTTTAAAGCTACAGTAACACACTCTAGGAGGTTACAGAGACTATTGCAAAGTTACACGTGTAAAGGCAGAGTCAATGCAAGTACTGTTGACATTTGTTTAAAGATGAAACATGGTATTTTAAAGGAGAAAGTCACTAATTGAAAAAAGATATGCACCAGACAGCAAACATCAGACCCACAAGGTGAAAAAGCAGGATTTGACACCAACAGAGCAACTACAAACAAGCTTAGCCAAACCTCAGCATCAGAAACGCCATCAACACTAAGTTTTGATTTTACGGTTAGACTCTCTTGTATAAAAAACTAGTGTTGTATGCAGAAAATCACATCTAAGGATACAGAAAAGTAGCTGCAGCAGCTAAGAATTACATAAGAAGCTGCGGGTTCTCTAACAGACCAACCTGACATACTTTTTAGAATAGCTGCTCATCTTTCAACCAAATGGAACTCTTTCAAACGTCACAAAGTCTGACGGTGCTTGGTGGGATTTCTGTGGCCTAACTGTTCCATTCTGTAAGTGTCAATTCAGCATGGCTGCAGTAAAGCTGAGACCTGCAACTTTTGAAATCCCTGTCCAAGTCTACTAGAAGTTACTGTTCTTTCTACGTTTTACCTAGAGAGTGGTTAACCTGAACTTACCGCAGGGGTCACACTAAGTACTTCTTGAAAAATTACAATTATCAGTATTTTCTCAAACCCATTCATTGTTTAGTGGCTGTTAAACAGTTGTCAGAGCTACTGAAGCACTAAGTGACGGGGAAAAAAGCTATCACAAAGCTGCTGGTACACTAAAGAAGGCTTGCAAGCCAGGAAGCACCATTTGTTCAGGTTTCCTTGCTTCCAGAGAAGAGCAGAGATGAGGGAAGATGATCTTTCAAATTCCACCACAGAGCAATAACCCACCTTCCAGACCACATGCTTCAGTGAAAAAGCATTCAAAACAAACTCTACATTTGGGAGATACTTTGGCTCTTACTGGGAATTCTCTTCTCTTTAACTTCAGTTAGGAACACATCCCTCACTTAAAATGTTTCCCAAGACACAGAAACAGACCAAATATTGTTGCTATTGTAGCTGAGGAAATAATGGGAGCCTGAGAAGATCCCAGTTTTGTATCCTTGCTTGCCAGGCAAAATATGTGGTGAAGCATACTAAGTCTAAGCTGCTATCTTCTCCTGTTCCTAACTGAAAAAAGTTCTTAAAAGCAGGTTGCTTAACTCTTGGTTCCTTAGATAAAATACATTATTTTATCCTGAAATTAGATGGTAACTGCTAGGTAGTAAGGTAAACTAATAACTAAATTCTAGTACATACTCAATTACATGTTAAAAATGAACTGATGATGCAATCCTACAAGGGTCATGTGCAGAAACAACTACTTCATGTTATCTGGACTACTATCAAATACAGCAGCAATATAAACTAATTAAACACACAAATAAGAACAGGCCTCAAACATCTTAATCTGTGCTTTACCTTTTAAGGATCATTTAAAGCCAAGTAACATACGCAATAATATAAGTATCCCCAAACATTATTAATTTATCTAAAAGGGAAATAGGAATGTTACATTCTAAGAGACTACCTATGTTTTCTATTCTATATAAAACTCCAGAATTCTAGTTACTGTAGAACAACAACAAATTTCACCCCAGGACATCCTTCTCTGTTTTTCAGGAAGAGTGCAGTTGTGAAGTGTGGGTTTAGATGTATCCAGAGGTGAGGAGTCTGAGGACATCATGTTTCTGAGGAGCCTAAATGAGAAAGTGGCCAGAAAAGGGGTGATCAGAGAGCATGGTTACACGTCGGTGTGCTCACTGATGGAGCTTGAATCTGATGGCGTCCTTTATTGCACAGCTGAATCTCTTTAAGAAGCGTTGCAGAGAGAATCTAATCTTTCTTTGCATTGTTTTGTTGGGAACAAAAGCAATGAAAAGCTACCTAGCTTCATTTCAGGGTGAAAAGTGCATGGTATATAAGAACATTTAACAGCCAGAAGACCTAAGCTGTTCTTAAAACTCCACGTTACTGTTTTGTTTTCTAAAACTAGTAAGAAGTTACACTACATGTAACAGATACACAAAAAATATTAAATGGCCATAGATTTCCTAAGGGAGATATGTATATTTATTTATTATAATTTTTCCTCCCAAACACATTGCAAAATACTTCATACGCTTCACTAAAACTGAGCAGTGCGAAGTATTACAAAAATCAGATAACCCATCAGTTACTCTACTGACAGTACTACAGTGCTAGCCAACAGAGTCAATAAAGTTGCCTTCTGCATCTATTTTAGAATTAACCTTCAAAACTGACAAATTGCATTTCATCCCCCTCACAGGCAAGAAGCCCGACACAACTTAAGATCATGCTGTGCACAATGCAGTCCCCAGGTGAGAAGCAGCAGAAGCACACACTGCAATCTCACAGCTCCAGCAGGGACCTCTCCAGTTGTCCCTGGAGGTCCTGGGTCACCAACTCCTCCACCCCCAGGACCTGGGTCCAGTGCCCTGCTGCAGCAACCCAGTGGGGCAGTCTGGAAGAAATATTTCAAGGATGCTCGAGTCCTGTTGATTTTAAGGAGCATGCAGGATTCTAAGGCACTGCTGTACTGGAAATGCTACGTGATCCTATGCACGAAAGCTCTCTTCACCTTCCCCTGGCAGCGGCTCTGGCACAACGCAGATGAGTTGGAAGGTGGTCCTGCCACCTGCACAGAGTATCAGCACCATGAAATGCAAATTTTACTTACATCTTTGGCTTTAAAGTCCAGAAAAATAATAGATGTTTTAATACCACTTTTATTTTAGCTTTCTTAACTTTGATTGCAAAGCATCAGAAATCTCTTTGTCCAACACTTCAGTTAGAAAAACTGTGGTTCTTTTCTGCGTAAAGTCACTGTATACTATTTTTTTTTTCAAAGTAAAGCATCCTCCTCCTCTAAGCATGTTTTTAACTTTTATAGGCTTGCTGACATTTTTATTGTCAAATAATTTGAAACTGCCAAGCAATGAGGCAAATTATGGCCAATATCACAATGGGAAGGAATACTTTATTTGGGATATCTGAGCCATGTGTATGAATCGCTAGTGATCCAACCACCAACCCAACCCAAAGACAAGCTCTCGCAAGCATTTCTTGGGAAGCCTACAGCTACTCCCATGAGCTCACATGTAAAAGCTGTCACTTTGCTGCTCTGCAGAGCTGCTCTGCATGCACAGTCAGAGCTGGGTCTCCTCGGTAGTTACAAAAGTAGAATTGTCTTCTTCAGCGAATGCTGCCGAGCTACTGTTGCCATGAGTCCCACAAGACCCGGGGTGCAGCGTGTGCTGGGCACAGGGCCGGCCCAACCCCAGCTCCTGCAGCCCCTGCCTGCTCTCAGAACAAAGCCTTCCCTTCCCCCAGGAATTGCACGGCCAGCCATGAGAAAGCTGTTATCGCCAGGTCTTACTGTGTCCTCCTTGTACCTTGGGTTAAAGGTGCACAAGTATGAATACTGGTGCACTTTACTCAGTTACATTTACTGAGGTTTTAGGAATCTGAGTCATTATTAGCTAACACACTTATAAGCAGCCACAGAGATGAACTGGTGCCAGCCCAGTCCCAGGACAGCAGGAATCAAGGTACACAGACCTTTTCCTCCTCTTATGGCAATAAGAGCAAGTCACCCCCAGCTGGAGATTTTGTTCTCTGTAAACTCACTGTATTCTGCTCCAAGTCTGCCAAGAGCACGCTTTGTGCTTAAGACTTCATGCAGCAATTAAATCTTGAAGCAGCCACACACCAACACAAGTTGACTATTTGTTTGGTTAAACACTTCAAGGCAATTTCAAGCTTGAGGGAATCAGGTATCAGGATTTCTATGTGATGCATCTTTGAAAATGTGCCAAATGATTTGGAAATAGAGTGGCTTAATAGCCAACCACAAGCATAAATTACAGTAAATGATATCAAAATAAAATAGAGATTCTAGTGACACACTTTTTTACTCACTCGTCTCCTGACCAGCCAAGAATTATCAACTAAAAAAGCAACCTCAAGTAAGATAACATCACAAAGCCCAACAGAGAGCTGGAACAGAACAGAGTAAAGTCCTGCATACTCAGGAAGCTGCTTTGGAAGAGGTGCTCTGCTCTGACTAGCTTCCATCTGACATGATACAGAGAGGGCTTAGCCAAGATGGCTCCGTGCAAGATGCAGCCAGCCTTGGCCTGCTGACTGTAGGACCAGCTGTTGTTATCAACACCCTTGTAGTTTAGAGCAACTTTGGAGAAATGTTATAGTATTTTATGTGTAGGAAATTGGGTTCCAGAAAGTCAAAAGAAAGCATTAGGCTTTGTAGTTAAGTCTCACATTCAATAGAAGATCCTGCAGCCCACACAGGTAACACAGTTACAGAGACAGCAAACGATGACGTGACTGTTGTTACACGCATTGGGCTATGATTTACATGTGGGCTCATATTTTTGTGTTTGTCCTCAGCTCTGCGTCCTCATGTTCACCTTCTCCACAGCCTTCCCAAATTTGCTCCTTCTTCAGCACTGTCTCATGACAGGCTCCCCCAGACTATTACAGCTACTGGGAGGCTCGTTTCAACCTTTCACCCAGAGATGGCAAAGTCTACCGTTAAGCTTTGCTTCAAAAAGGAGAGGCTGAAAAACAACAACAGTCTTCACTGAATTTTGAATGAGAGAAGACTGCATGCCCAAAACTTCTACACTGCCAACTACAAGACGCTCATTAGCTGTAGCAAGAACATGCACAAGTTTGGGCTGACTGGGTTACCAAAAAGAATGGTAAAAAGCCAGTAACCAAACAACCAACCTTCCCTGGGTGCTCCTGTCCTGCACTGGCCAGGCTCCCCTCCCTCTCACAGCCACAGAAGCCGTGGCTCACACCGTGGCTCACTGCCTGGCACAGGTGTGCAGCTGTGCGTAGGTGTGCGTGGCCATGCCCCCAGGTTGCTGGGGAAGGTGTGTCCTTCTGCTCTGCCCCTGGGAAAATGGTTTCCTAAACCAACAGCAGTGTGTGGGAGTGCCAGCTCTCTCTCTCGGCAATTTGAGCCAAGCAGAACTTCAGATCCATTTATCTCGCAGGATACAAAATCCAAATCTCAATGAATTCACCAAATCAGGTGGATGTAAGCGTCGACTCAGTAAATAACCCTGTAAGATTTTCTGTGCTATTTCTGATTCTTTTCACGTACAGGTTGAGAAGGAATTCCTTGCTTACAAGATTTGCGTACTGAAGAAATTGAAGACAACAACCTTAAGTTCCTGCACTAAAAAAATCAATTTCCATAATCAAGCATCACCCCTCCTTCACCCTCACGTAGTCTGTATCAATGTTGTATTAAAAATGTAATGTTTGACAGCACAAAGAGTCAAGAACCTTCCGATTAGCTTGTTCACAGCTGAATTCACCCTGACAGCCATCTCCCCATGTTTCTGCTAAGCAGAGGGATGTCCTCAGTAAAGAAGGGTTGGGTACCAATAAAGATTCGGGCATACTGAGCTGGTATTGCCAGGTTGGGAGAAGGATGAGGCAACAGCTGAGACTTTATGAGACGCAGAAGGCAAAGTGTTAGTGCTGCAAACTTCACACCTCTACCGGACCCATGCAGGCAATATGCCAAGTGAGGCAAACTCCCGGGTGAAGTTCTGACATACAGATTGCCTTTTTTGCTGAATGGATGCTTTTTTTTCCCCCCTGGTTTTATTATCCATTTTTAATTGGCATATTTAATAAGCAACAGCACTCTATTTAGAAAAGTCGACGTAGCAGAGATGGCAGTGAACACGACGCTCTGGCCCGCTGCCACCTGCTGCGAGCTCCAACAAGGAGTGGGATGTCAGAGCTGCAGGGAGGAGGAGAAAATGTGCAAGGAAAGGCTTGCTCTGACTGCTGCACACTGTCACGCTGCAGAGAGCAAACTACCAGGAGTGAGAGATACCAGCATAGAACATGAACAACGTAGCTACCTTTTCAAGTAACTCTAGATGCCTACACTGAGAAGCAGAAGGTACTGTGTAAGCTGAACAGCATCTGGCCGATATTTCTGATTCAGGCCACCATTCTCATGTGCTAACATTTAGACTTGAGAGTCTTAACTTTCAGCTCATCCTGGGCACTCTGACCTGGACAAACAACTGCTGCAGATTGCAGGAGTAGGTGAAGTGTCAGATCTCTACTCATTGATTTTCACTGTAAATATCATCAGCCACTCTTATTATATGTGCACGCTCAGACACACATTCCTGTAAGCAAATGGTTAATGCTTCTGATTTTTTTCCTTGATGAAAACTGAGATAGAGACCAATGGTACACACTCATGTACTATTTTTGTTTTATTTTTTTGAGATACTGTAATTGTTCTTAGGATTGTTCCGTCAACCTCCAAAAGATCAGTTTTCAAAAGGAATCCATCACGAAGGGGTTTCAGAATACTGTACAGAACAAGACAACTGAATGCAAAAAAACAAACAAACAAACAAACAAACCAAAACTGCTAGCTTTTTCATGGAAAATCAGTCCAAACATTCAAACCATTTGTGCAGTAATGAAGACAGCAACTGGTTCTTCAGAAAAGGAGCTTGAGGCTGCCCTTCCCCAGCCACACCTGCTATTTTGCCAGGAAGAACATTTTTTTTTCTTTTTCAGAAACAAGACCTACTCTGCAGAGCAGAACCTCAAGCTGTACATACAATATGGCAATGTGCAACTGAAATCAGAAATATTCTTTCCTTAAAGACCTACAGTGACTCAGCCTACACACAGAGCAGTACTACACCAGGAGGGCTCCTCATGACCCTACGCTGAGAGCCACGTGTCCATCACGGGCACAGCAAGGGGCTCCTGAACAGACCCAAGGCTGCTCCGAACACAGGGACTGGGAATTGCACCTGGTTCCCAGGTGGTACCCAGAGGGTGTGCTGGAGCCTACTGGCACCTCCACTTTGAGCCTTACAGCGGTGTAAGAGCCAGACAGACTCCCTCTAAAATTCTATTTTGAACTTTTTGATGGAGTTCCTCAAACCAAGAGCAACAAGAAAGGCTTTGCTATCGAAAACTATCCAAGATAAGCAGTATCTAGGATATTTCTAAAATACTTTACGCTTATTCAGATCAACAAAGACTTGAATAAAGAGTGGATTCCCAAAGAGTGGATTAAACTGAAAGGCATTTGTGAATGTTCAATATTAAATCAACAGCTATTAAAAATATTTAAAAAGTGGGCTTTATCCCACTTGTTTTATTTAAACACCCTTAGTCAAATCAACACAAAAGAAGCCAAGGCAATTGCATGCTCTCAGGTGTTTTGAACCATGGTGGGAATGCTAATCTAAAAATATGAAAGATTCATCTCATTTAGAGGCAACAAAAAAAATCTTATGTGCTGCAAGGCATGAAGACCATCAAATTAAGAAGCAAAACATAACTCAGCACTTAAAGAAAGCTAAAATTTGTTACAGCACAAGTGTCACTACTTAAAGACCTCTGTTTTGCCTACTGTAACAGTGGGCACACACAGAGCCTGAATTATCCAGCACTAACACAACCCAAGCAGTTCAGGGAAAACTACTGCCAAACTACTGCCAATTCTAGAAAATATATTTTTAATCAAATTGGTGGTGTTTTTTTTTGTTTGTTTGTTTTTTTTTTTGGAGATTAGCTTAAGAATAATATAATCTATAGGCACAATAAGGAGAAAAATACGTCTACTTTATGAAAACAACAAATTTTAATCAAACCAGAGGCACTGAGCCAAAGGAATTATTTCAAAAATGGATAGCCAGTTGATTTTGCAATCAGCCTGTAAGTAGCAGCAATGTACTTGGTATTATTATTATTAGAAACAAAACCATAACTAACAACAAGTTGTTTCAAAACTGCAGACTGAAAGGTTAAAGCTAACCATAATTTTTGCATATTATTATAGCATCAAACTTCAAAACGTGTAAAAATGCACAGGGCCAAATGAAAATATTACTCTCACCCACATAAAATAGAGGAGCATTTACATCTGACACATTAATATCCTGGGATCTTAAAGGCAGTGCTTTCAAGAAGTAATAAATACAATATTTTGTTCCGTAGGATAAATTGTTTTAATGGCAGACAATGAAGTACTTTGGGTGGAAAAGGGCAGACTTCTATTACCTGATGCAAAAGATTGGTCAGATCTTGCTTTTTAATGCAACATTGCCCCCACCTGGACAAATGCAGTTCGGTGTGCAGGTTGGCATTAATACCAGAGAACTCTATAAAACGCAGTGCAAATTCCAAAATAGAGTTGAGAAAGCAGCACAACAAACCTCTTCCTTCCTTAGCAGCGTACCTTCTTCAAGCACACCTAAATCTTTTAGTTGAATAGTTGAAAGACTTAGCAATATTTTCCTGAAATAAACAATAGTTTCTCAGTACTCATGAAAAATCCTTTTATACTACATGCTTATTTATTCCTGCAGAGAAGGGAATAATGCAATTTTCTATAAATGACACCAAGAAATATTAAGAGAAATACAGTTTCAATGCAATATACACCATATATGCATATTGTGAGTATATGTAGAAGATAAATACAAGTATCTTACGTAGAAAATGACAATTCTGATTATAGAAAATTCTCTACTATGCTTTTAGATAAAAAGAGGAAAGTTAGAAAAGTAACATTTTACTGAACAGAAGGCCTACCCTTTAAGAATAAACATGAACATGTAATAAGCAACTTTCTTCTGCAATATTCTCTGCACAACTCCGAGTGACCAACAGCACCACGAAACCTACAAGTGGTCCTTCATCTCATTAGGGTAACTGAGCAATAAAGAGCCCTGCAATGCAGCATCTTCCCTGTTCCACACTGAACAACTGTCTCAACTACCTGTGTATGCAGTCAAGAAAAACTCCCCGGGATTGACAAAGCTTCTGAAATGCCAAGAGGAGGAGCACTAGAAGTTAAATCAGTGTATTTCAAGAGCACCAGAAGTTGTAGTAATAAAACATTTACAAAAAGGCACGTATCAGTGCCAAATAGAAGGAAGCAAATTCAAACCTAGCACAACGTGAGTGGAATGTGCTTTACGTGCAAAGGCAATGCTCCTGGCCAGGCGCTGTGCCTGGCTGTGCTGCGCCTTCAGCATCAAAGCACAAAGCTCTCCAGTTCCAGGGAGCACTTATTTGGGTGCCCCCTGGTGTCGATGTAATTCTGGTGCCTCAAATTGGCGTTTGAATATTAAGGAAAGAAATTAGTATGAAAATATTCCTCAGAGTTAGTCCAATAAAATCATTTTGCAACACTGGATTGCTTTCATATGCCCAACTCTACTAATTGACTAAGCAAATAACAATACTGTTAATACAGCCAAGACTCATGTAAAACATTCAACATAGATGCATTGTGCTAAGATGGCACTTTTCTAACACTCTGCATTTGATTTTGTGGCATTAATAAGACTTTTCCAGTGCTTAAATTCTGGCACCGAAATGCAATAAAACTATCTGCCAAAACAGGCAAGAACCTTCCCAGCAGGAAGCAGCCTGCTCCACAGCTACTGCACGCTTTCATTGGCCTCATTAGAACCAGTATGCTTACATTACAGCGTTCAGAGGAGCAGCCACATAAAATACAAGGCATCATCTGATGATCCAACCTGCTTCACTGAAACTTTTAAAGTTACATCATAATTTAATTTTATAAACAATAGATAGGCCCACTGTGAACACAAGGTTAATAGCATCTCTCCAAGGGCTGCTGCAGTTGATGCTGTCCTCCTACTCATTGTGATTCCACCTGAGCTCTCTCACTGAATCACACTGTGGGACTCCCTGCTGGGAGGGTCACAGTGCTGCAGCCCTGACTCTGCTCCCAGGACTGTGCTGGGATGGGGGACATGCCACACAGCCAGAGGCCTTCCTTACTGGCATGACGTAGGAGGATGCTTTGACACGGTAGGAATGCCATGCACTTCAGCAGAATACACAGTTACTTGCAGCATTTTGCACAGCCAGAGCAGACCAAGTAACAAGGAAAAATGTAAGGATCGGTAAGCCTGCCAATGAAGGTTGGTTAGTAAGTGCTGAATTTTCACTGAGACACATTTGTCAGAAACCATAAAAGACAAAGACCTGCAACTAGCACACAGAAAACCATCTCAGGTAATAATAATACCTGTATCTATTTCTGCAATATCTGTGGTCAGGCTTATTTTCTTTTATTTCTGTATTTAAGTGTGAGTCTCATCATAAAGAATCCATCTTTATTTTAAGATCATAGAAGCACAGTCCATTTGTCAAACCTCATCAGGTCAATTGCAATAAAACAACACTGCAGCAATGCCAGACACAACAAAGGCAGCGAGCTGAATGCAATAAGCTACCATTTTCCCCAATACCTTCTCAAAATCAAAATGTAAAGTACATGTTCCAAGTTCAGCACCTGCAAGAGCTCCTACACAACACACCAAATCACAAAGGTGAAGGGAGATGTTTGGCCCCACATTTTCCTCCATGTATCTTGACAGCCACTTTTCCCTCTGCCCTGCAGACATGGCTGTTGCTCCATGCTGGACTCCACAGGGAGTTAAATCTGTGCCCCTTCAATCCACTTTCCTTCTCCTTAAGTAGTAACTTCCAATTTAATTTCCCTCTAAACATTGAAGGACCTTTTGTTATCCAAAATGGGTTGGAGGTGGCGATGGGGCTCCAAACCCACTGGAAAATGGGTTGTGGCTACCTTATAACTCTTCGAGGCCTCTTGTGTGCAGGGCAGGAGATACTGAACTAGAACTACTTAGGACTCCAATTCCCAAAAGTCAAGTCACAGCCTTGTTACAGAACCAGCAGGCGTCTCAGCACACAATGAATAATGCAATACCTCGAGATAATGCAGTAAACCTCAGTCTCGGGCTCAGTTTCTTCTAAGCTGTCACAGGTTTATGATGACAGAAGAAAATCAGTAATTTGTATCTTAGCCTGGCTGTACATCAGCACCGTACGCACTTGTAATAGTGATTTTCAACATTCTGAGCAGATGATTTTATTTAAATGTTAACACAAAGTGAATGGGCAGAGAGCACAAAACTGTGATTCACAAGGGTGCTTGGCCCGGCCATTTGTCTGCATCACCTTTCTGACCATGGAGATAACATTCTTGTGCAGGAAAAGTGTTTGTTTTAAACCATGCCATCCATACTCATGTACATGCCTACCACAAAGGTGTTAGTGTACACAAATTATTTATATAATACTGACTTGGTATAATTGTAATACTTATACTTGATATCAATATCAGTACAATGCTTTGCACATACATGTTGAATACTGAAACCCTAGGAGTACAACTTTTGTCAATAGTGATGCTTTGTGTTAGCTATTTCATTTTTAATATGCAATAGACCAAAAATGACAGCCCTGCTTAGCAAGACAGTCCAAATTTACAAGAAATGCCAGCAATTCTCCTTACAGTCCTTGTTTTGAATTGAGATCTTCCAGCACAGAAGCTGGACCTGTAAAGATTATGATGCAATACTGGAGATTTAATTCAATAGCAGTTTCCTACAGAAGCAATAAATCCACTTGATGTAGATTAATTTTCAAAAATGAAAGTCATAAAATCAGACTGTTCTAAATGCAACACAGTTTTTAAAGGAGAAGTCAGAGTAACAATCTTAAATTATACAATAGCCCAATATTTTTGCCTAAGACCTCTTGTTGATACCTGCAAATCCTTGCAACTGACATTCCTCAAAGAGCACTTGACTATTTCAAGGAAGTAAAGCATTAGTCTTACTAATTTATTGTTTTCTATATTTTTTCTGGGTATTTAGTTGACTTATTTGCTAGTAGTCACTTCACCTCACTGCTTAGAACATAAGGCACCTGAGTAGCACATTTCTGCAAAATGACTGAATGTTATTCCTATGAATTACATAATTTCATGAAAAATATGTGAAACTCTATTGAATAATTTAATAAAAATCACACCAAGCACCCAATCTTCTGATTCTACCGGATTCCATTATTCTGGGAAGTTACCGCAGTAGATTCATACCAAAATTACTGGCAGAAGCTGAAATAATTCCACCTCTTCTTCACCAAAAGCAAAGCTGCTTTTTTCTCTGTATTCATGGCTTGCTAGGAGTATCCAACAGAGGGCTCCCAGTAGCTATTAAAGAGCTTAATTGAGAGTCAAATACATGAACTCTTTAACATAGATAAACAAATCAGCATGCTGTCATTTTAAACAACATATTCTATATGCACACAGGCACATCTACAACCAAATGAGAAATTTGTAAAAGCATACAGTAAAACCACACAGGAGGTTTCTTGTTATAATTTGTATCCTGAAGTTAGCTCACTTTTTTCTTTTTTTCCAAAACTGCAGAAAATGAGTATAGTTTTAAATCATCTTCACACAAATGCAATTACACTTCCTTACAACTTCTTTATCTTTATGAGGAGGAGGGTCAGCCTGCTCCCCTACGAGCACAACCAAGCTAACCACATCAGCCTGTTCTACCAGGAAGACAGGCTTTGGTCAAGGTGATCTGAGCAACTATTTGCTAAAAGCCAATCTACACTTGGCAAACTTCATCTAATTAAGACATGAAACTGGACCATCTCAGGAAGAAGATATTTCAAACAAAGTTAATCCTTGCTCTTATTGTTGAGACAGCTAAAAAATGTGGGGCTACTTGCAGAGATCCCACTTATATTCTTCAATCCTGTGTTTTCCCAATGATACTATTTCCTTCACTGTTTAAATGCCTTAATTTTAATATTAAAGTACAGGACAACATAATATCTTGTATTATGTCTCAGTAACACAAGCTGCGATTTTCTGAGAATTTAATCAACCACAGTCAGTACGGTACCATGTTGGTGTGCCCTACCTGATCAAAAAAACCTCACAGGATATCATCTACCCAAACACAATGTGATCGTAAGTCAAAGCCATTGTACTGCAATAAATAAACAGTATTGTTTGTCTGGCTTAGTAAACTATTCACCACAGATGAAGTTAATACATAAACCACTGCACAGAAAGCCTCTGAAGAAGTTTCGACACTATTAAAAAGAAATCACATATCTGTAATTAAGTGCATTCTGCAGTCCTTGCAGATGTACCAAGACTGTCAGCTAACAAGGCTTTTTATTACTTCTGAAAAATCAATTTGTTTTCTGTTAGGGCTTTTGGTCCTATAGTAATACTCACTTGCTTTCCTCCACATCTTTACATCCAACTGTGAAAACACCTACCTGCACCCTCACAGCACATGCTACAAAAGCAACCTAATACAAAACCTCCACTAAATATCTATGATTAACTCCTCCAGAACTAGTCCCATCCTTTCACAAATGCAGGCTTTCTGATCAAAGTCCTCAGAGGTGAAGTACAAAAGCTGTGTTCTGCTGTTACATGCCACACTATTAGGTTTGTCTTTAAATTTATGGTAATGTCTTCGGTGATTTTATTCACACTGCTTTCATCTGCAGTGATACTGCAAAATATGTGCAATGTAATACAAGTGGAGAAAAATGTACGGTACTTGCAATCATATTACTACAATGCCAAACTCTAAGGAACTGTATTTTTCTTTCTTTCAGATTTCCTATTCAGCTGGGGATGGAGGTATAACAGGACTTTTGGAAGAAATCAGAATATCTTGGCATGCAAAATTACATGCTGCTTTAAAGATTTAGACTTTTCAAGAGTACATATAACGTAAATATTGAAACACAGCCAGTATCGTAACAAAAAACATCAAGTAAACTCTAATTCTTACTTACCACAAGTCTCCATCTTCAATAGTCTTATCATTTGGGGCTCCAGCATGCCCATAGTGCAGGACGGATGAGTTCTCCCCACTGAGAGACAAAAAGAAAATTTACCACAATTAATGAAAGAAGAAACAATAAAACACGCAACATAAGAAGGAACACTGTAAATGCAACATTGTAAACATGTAACCATAGAATCACAGAATCCTCAGAGTTGGAAGGCACCTTCAAAGATCATCTAGTACAACTCCCCTGCAATGAACAGGGACACCAGAGTTCAATCAGGTTGCCCAGGGCCTGATCCAGCCTCATCTTGGAAGTCTCCAGGGACGGGGCATCAACCACATCACTAGGCAACCTGTTCCAATGCCTCACCACTCTTACTGTTTCCTTATATCCAAACTATCTACCCTCTTTAAGTTTGAAGCCATTTCCCTTTGTCCTATCACCACAGACCCTGCTAAAGCGTCTGTCCTCTTCTTTCCTAAAGCTCCCCTTTAGATCCTGAAAGGCTGCTATCAGGTCACCTCGCTGCCTTCTCTTCTCCAGGCTAAAGAGCCCAAGGCTCCCTCAGCCCATCCTCGTAGGAAAGGTGTTCCATCCCTTGGGTCATTTTTGTGGCCCTCTTCTGGACATGATCCAACAAGTTTATGTCTCTCCTGTACTGATGACTCCACATCTGAATGCAAACATCAGTGTCTTGATATACTGAGCACGAAATTTTGCAGTCTGTGAGAACTGCCATAGAATCTGTCCATGCATGGGCTCCAATAGCATATTTTGCTATCTCATTCAGCAGAAATGGTTACAAAGCGGGCATTTTGCTATTCTGACTGCAAGATGTGACCCTTCTGCAGAAGGGACTCAGTACAGCTCATACAAATATTTCCCACATCCATGAAAGTGTCAAGGATGCAATTAAGTAATTTTTCAATATGTACCCATTCATTACGGATTTTAAAAAATACTTAAGTGATACATTTCCCTATTTAAGATTAACTATTCTGATGCATAAAAGAGAGATTTCCACTAGAGTAAAATCTGATATGTTTGAAATGCTTTAGGAGTTACTGAATCTAGAAAAAAAATCAGCAGCCCGTGAGTGACAGTTGACCCCTGGCATGGCTACATGTGATCTCTGCTGGAATGGATACACTGCACACTGCTAGGGGAACATTTATGCTGTATGAGTCAGCAGTTAATACCAGGCACAAAAACCATCACTTTGTTTTTACCTCTTATTAAAATCACATTATGAAGATTTTAATTCCTGGAAATGCTTTAGAGTAAACTGCTGATTCACAGGAATAACACATCTCCAAAGAAGGACAGACTTTTGTTGAACACTTCTAAAGCACCACAAGGCATTCAGTGACCTCTATTTGGTCTTGGCACCCCCCTCCTGTCTACTGTTATTCCTCCAGGTCTAGCAAACATCAGTTAAAATACCAGCAAAGAGCTCAAGCTCTACCTATTTCTCTCCTACTCTTCTCCTTGGACAGATGCTCCCTCTCTTACAACAGCCATAAGAGCTATAACTAAAAATACAAGTGTTGGAACAGGGTTACTCTGGCATCTCTCTGACCTCTCCAGTCTACCTTTTACCAAAACCATTTTGGTCACCCTGTTCTTTCAGTTGTGACAGTAGAACAGCTTCATATTTTAGGTGAAAGGAACCCGAGGCTCAATTTCCATGAATGTTTTGCTGTACCTGAAGTAAATGTGCAACCTAGCGTACTTCTCACGTTAAACTTCTGGTAAGTGCAATTGCAAAAGCAGTAAATATGCACTGTATCCCCCCAAAAACGTTACAGTCAAGATACAGGCAGTAATTGGGAATGTTTAGATACTTAATTGATTATTTACTTATTCAAATATAACAACTCCATAAGCACGGATTATGGATGAGAAAGCAGAGACTCAATCTAAAGGTCTGGATCACGTTAAAGCAAGATCATTGTCTTGCTGTTTTAGCATATAGGAATCAGTATGCACCAACGGAGCGGGGGCAACATTTCAGAATAATAGGAATAATTTTCTGACAGAAAATGTATTCCTTATAATTATGCAAAACTCAAGGGAAAGATTAAAGTTGTTAAATCAAGAGTTAAAATAAACACAGAATTAAGGCTGCAATTGATTTACTCTGTGATGCTGCGCCAATGGCAGCACCCCACAAGTGGCACGCACACACACTCTCCATAGCACTTTGCCAGGATTTTAGTTGCAGACACTATTTATCTCTTTCTAGAAAAGGGGATAAAGGAGAAGCTAATAGCATGTTACTTATGATCAACTATCAAAAAATTTATCATGAAGCTTAAGGGCATGACTTCATGCTAACATATTTGCAGATAACATGTTTATGCAGCTGGTATGATGCATAATGCTGAGTGCCAGCATAAACAAGTCCTATGTTCAAATATGAACACTGCACAAATGTTTTCAGCAATAGATGTTCCAAATACAAAGACGAGGGATTTCCTTTGCACAGTTTAATGTAAAGGTTTTAGTTTACAAAATATTTCCATAAAATTTGGCACCAACTGTTACAGAAGATGCATAAAAATCTGTTTTTCACCACCGTTACTTAGGTGTTAAGCAGCACACAGTCTTTCTTGGCATTTGAGACTCCCTGTCTTTCACTCCAACTCTGGCTCTGTAACACAGAGAGGAGCAGCTGGTGCAGAAGACCAGATCCCCACACCATACGCGCTTGGGCGGCTTCTGTCAGGCGAGAGGCCCATCTCCCCGCAGCGGCTTCAGGCAGGGCCCTCAAGCTGAGCACCTGTGGCACACCAGCCCTGCTCCTGAAAGCCCTCACAGTTGTTTCTCACTCAGAAGAAATGAAAAGTGAGCACTCCAAGCCTGGCCCTGTCTCAGCACAGCCCAAAGCCAGGGATGGGGATGACTTGCTTCAGAAACGCACCGCTCACCCACACTGAACACTGGTGGGGATACCTTTACCCTGCTTCCAAGAGGTGGGAGTCAGCCCCTCCTTGTTAGAAGCGTCTTCGCACACAAAGGCAGGAAGATGCTTTAGGAGCAACACTAAGAAGCTTCCCTAAAGTGACACGTACCCATGAGGTGAATGTTACAGCTAACCAGGGATTGTTCCTAATGATTTATGAGACTTTCAAGGTGGCTTTAAAAACAAATTAAACAATCCCCCACCACACAGCCACTGGAAAGCAAACAAGCCTTCCTGAAGAAGCTCCTTCTTTCCCCCAAGGAGCAACAGCTAAAAATCCTCCCACCAGAGCCAGAGTTCCACAGCAGGTGCAGTGAGGAGGTGCCAGCCGGGTGGCTCCGGCCTCTACAGGTCAGCACCAGTGATGCCCAAGTCTGCCTCTGGGCAGCACAGCTGAAACATCCTCCAGCAGATTTCTGTGGGCCTATTTCCATCCCTTTAATAATTTGCCTCTAACTGGTGCCAAAGACATGTTTGTTACAGAAGGAACTACATGGAGCAGCAGAAAAGCAGCAAATTAACACCACTGAGAATGCAAACAGCAGGAAAGAAATCAGGTTACTAGGAAGGGAAAAAAGGCCCGAAAATACATATCAGATCAGGAAACACTACGAAAAGAAATGAGCAGAAGAAAAAGGAAGAGGAGGTTTGTTAGTAATATTTTAAGAAAAGGATTAAGTTGAGTATCAATCATAAGAAAAAGAGCAGCTATTAGCTCTGTAGTAAGATCTGAAGAAAAATCAACAGGCCATGAACTGAACTAGCAAACTATTTCCATCACAATTTAAATAATGAAGTCAAACCAGAAGGAAGCATTAGCAGTCTTCTCTCTACTTTTTCATCTAAAAGATGAAACTTTAAAAAACTGTATTGAAAAGGAAAGAAAAAGTATGGATACAGTAAGTACTCTAGCCTTATCCTTCACCTTCCTCCCCTGCAAAATGACAACTAGGTACACTAAGGCACTGCAAGGAGCAGTTTGAATTTCAAGGCACTGCGCAGTATTTGCACATTCCTCCAAAATCAATACTTCAGAAATTTCTTTTGAATATATCTAAGTCCGTTTACCAGGTACCACTATTCTCCTTTATTTGCACTTACATAACATCAGCTGGTGCTTCAAACCATCGACAAGTTGACAACCTCTGAAAGCTTTGCTAGCTACAGCAAAGCCAGCAATGTGACGAGCTGTAACACTAACGTGTGTTATCATTCTGAACTGATTAAAGAGTGAATACATAGAAGTGAATACATGACACATATCAAGTTGCATCAAGTATTCATTCACCATCTCCCAAACAGTGTCAGCACTGGACAGGAACAGCAACAGATGCATACACTCAAACTGTAGCAAGTGATTTCTATATGAAATACAGCATTGATAACTCTTGTTCTCTGGTTTAATGAGCACCTTTTTAAAACCTGAATAGAAAATGTTTTTTAATTAAAAACATGATTCTCTTGTATAGAAATTATTATCAGGTCAGTGACTAAAAAGGAAAGAACATCTCAAATATCATCGAAGTTTGGGAAAAACAACAGAACTCAGAACTCAGCATGAACAGAATCATACCTAACTGTTCAAAAACCCCAATTGTAAAAGCTATTTTTAATCTTAAATGTAGTTAAGCATAGTATTTACAATCACATTTCCAAGGTAATTAAAAACGCCTACTGCTTTTTACCATTATGTTAATTGAGTTCATCAAATAAATCTACTTATACCCATTTTATTAGGACCTAGCTTAAAATGGTTAATTCTACTTGTTCTTACTTTATCACTCACAATCAGAATGTAGTTACTCGTTTACAAAGGCTTTTTTATTTTTCTTTTTTGTTGTTTCATTTTTAAATCCAGTTTGTCTCCATTTTCAGTAGCAGCAGGAGGATACAGTGCCAACTGTATCTAAAATCACAGGTCAGGGTGCTGCTGGGATCTTGTGCTGTGACAAGGACCCACTATGCTTCACACTACATTCCTACTTCAGTAGGAATTTCTATAGGCTTAGCTATGGCATGCCTGTTTCTAGCTTCTGTATCCAAATCCAGTTCTGCAGCACGGGCTCTGATGCACTGTGTGTAGTCTTTATGGCAGTGGAAAACCATGCACAGAGACAATTTGATTTTACCTTCTTAGCTTGTAATGATACCACAGAGATGAAGTCTCATTGCAATGGGATGTTAATTCTCAAGTTATATGATGGTACTTAAAACAGGAAAATTTCCCGACAATTTAGATGCACAATTTGCCATAAAACTGTTCATGCTCCTACTGCAATTTGGCATATAAATTGGAAAACTGCATTTGCAAATAATGAATTGAGTAAACAGCAGAAAAAAGCAGAGATACTGATCGTTTTCATTACCCTTGAAGCAAAATAACATCACTGTCATTAACGTTTTTTTTTTTTTTTTTTTTTTTTTTAAAAAAAAAAAAAAATTTGTGTACTCAGGCAAATGCCTGTGAGTATCACTGGATCTACCAGTGGAGTCTATGTATTAACAGATACACCTCACCTGTCACATATATCTGACCGGAGATATATGTATCCATTAACTACATGAGATTAATCCCTGCACAAAATACACAGCTTCACATGTATCCTACACTATTCTCCTGAAATTCTTTGAATCAAAAGTGTGCATTTCTACAACTGAAGGGAGAACTTTTTACAAGAAGTTGTATTTTCTCAAATACAAAAGCTCCAACACCAGCTGCTGAGCGAGAAAAGAGGGAGAGCAAAATGTTTCCAAAACTCACTTCCCCAAACCAATTTTAGTGCAGCCTAACCTCAAAGAAGTTTGAGAATGCTATGAAATACTTCAGATGTATTCCAAAAAAAAGTATTTGTGAACAACAAAAAATAGCTCTACAGCCCTACATAACTGCACTTAATAAAAGAGCCAACTATGGCAGAGATGTGAGCACAAACACTATCTTGGCAGCAGCAGCAGCCATTGTGGAATCTCTTGAGTGCAGCAGAACCTGTAACTGAGCCATTTCTTTTAGATCCTACACTTGACACCCTTTCTTGGCTTTTCCAGAGGAAACAGTTCAAAACTTACTCTGGTGGCACTCACAAACACATCACATGCACCAAAGGACCAATTTTACAATTATCCAGCGGAAAACTGACAATAAACATTTCAACAATTCAACAGAAGCCATCAACTTACCTGCCACAAATGCAAGTGTAGGAAGTATGGCGCATGCCGCCTCGGGTGTAGCAATAGTGCTGGAAAAGGCTGCAAAGAGAGAGAGCTGGTAATTATTAATGTATTCAGAATCACCACAAGACAGAGAGGAAAGCAAGTCTTGCCTGAGCACAGCTGTGCTGCTACCAATCCTGGCTCACTACTGGGTCCCCTGCCCAGATAAGCGCTCATCTCGTGCCCCACAGCTCGACAGCTCTGTGGTCACCTCACCCCTCACGTAAGTGCAGCACAGTGCCCCTGAATGCTGCTCCCCGTTGCAATGACACCCTGTTGGTGGAGCTCTTCGGCCTCAAAAGCATTAAAACATTTTCATCTTTACTGTCACTGTCCCCTTCATATGAGGGCAGATGTGCCCAGAGCACAATTAATATAGGATTAGGTGTTTTAAGAGCTAAGCACATATCATGAATCCTTCTACTCTTTTTGAAATATGTTCTAATTACAATCCAATTCCCTTTAATACTGAATGGATTCAAAAACTCATTTGTTGTAATACTGAAATCATTTCATTAACACAGAGTGATAATGGTGCTATTCAAAGAATAGAGATGTTGTGATTTTATCCTGCAGAAACAATCCAGAGAACACAATTCAAGTTCTTTGAAGGATATTAAAGCCATTACATGCTTGTAAATCCAAACTAGATTTTAAAATTACACAAAATGACAGTATTTAAAGAGAAACAAAGCAAACCATACAAACTGATCACAAAAGGACAAAGAAAAGCCTACATTTAGGGAGTTAGTAGGGAGACATATTTTACAAGATTTACTTGCTGCTCAAAACACTGTGGCTTTGCAAGGCAGAAATACTGATTTTTTTTACTGCCCCAGAGACCAGTAACTGCAAAGAACAGGTCAAATGAAAGAGAAGCTAAGGAGGAACTGATGTAGTGAGAGCGCAGCAGAAAGAGCACTGCATTTGGCAAATGAAATTAATAACTGAAACCATCATTTGCTCTGGTGCAGTGGGTTCTTTACCAAATGGACACTTCATACAGAAGCAAAGTTACGGACGTGCTCCTCCCAGCATGCTTGCAGGCAAGGTTTATTCTACAGGACACAGCACTGAACAAACATTTTGCAAAACAATATTTTATACTGTTATATATGTATAGTTATGTCCCAGGAAGCAATTTTTATTGTGTTTTATAGACCCTTCCCGCTAAATTATTGGATAAAGTATTTCCTCTAGTCAGAAACTTTAAGTAACCTTCTAAAGAGCTTTAAAAATGAAATAATGAAGATTGTAAACATCCTTCCATCATCACTGATGCAGGGATAGCAGGGCTTGTTTTTCCATACGACAACTGATCACATATTCATGGTTGGAATTTATCTGAAACTGTGCAGCACAATAACAGCAGTCACCTTTTGCAGTACTCCCAGATTAGCAGTAAAAAGCAGTAAATAAATTAAGACAGACTTCATACTATCCATCTGCTGCTTGAACTTTGTTTCTTTTTTCTAAAAAAGGAAATCTGATTATTTCATCAAACATCAGGGACTATCTTTCGAAAGCGAGGAGCTGCTTATGTGACTGAGCTGAAGAGAACATAACTTTGCCAGGTAATGAGTTTTCCAGTACAAGCAGTAAAACTACTCACATTGCTGTGAATTTACTTTTTCAGACGGTGACTCATCAGAAACACGTTCAGGTGGTTGGCAAGAAATTCAGCATTGCTATCACAGACAGCTTTGTATAGCCTGTCCAAAATAAGGGAAGGATCGCATATCCTTTGGATGGTAAAAGTTGGCTTTTCAAAGCCAAAAAAAGCATAGATACAGAATTACAGAAGCTGCCAGTACTTTGTAGTTAAAATCCTGGCTCCACTGAAGACAAAGCAGATCCTGCCACTAAACCCCATCACACCAGGGTTTCACTTCTATACAGTAGAATAGTCTTTATCAAAGAGTGGGATGCACAGGTGAGAAGTCTGAGATAGTTGGATAGAATATCATTTAATCTGGTGCTCCATATACACTGCAAACACCGCATCTTGACCTCTGCTCACTCTTTATGAGCAGAGGATGCACGTACGCATAGACAACTCCATGCTGATGCTGGATGGCTCTCCATGAGCATTTAATGCAACCAACAGATGCAAGAGTTAAGCATCTCTTTCTTTTCTCTTTCATGTGTTTCAAAGCTTTTCTATCATGTTTTATGCAGTATTTCCCTGGAGGGTGTATGTATTACTTATCATGCACATACCATCTCAGTCATGTATACAGATCAGCCACTGGTGTACTTTGCATGTGAGATGTTACCTTTTGAACGCATACTCATTGCTTTGAAAACAACACCTTTTTTCCTTCTTTTTCTTTCTTCTTTTAAAAATAAATACAGAGATGCATTCTGGTTTTGGTGCCAAAAACATCATCTTTAACTGATTGGCAATATTTTAATAGAATTTAATTGTAGCTTTAAAAAAACCTCAGTGTTTTTTTCCCCATTAACTGAAAGAAGAGGAAACACTAACCTCCATTAACTCAAGTAAGTCTCACAGAACGGCTCCCACCCCACCCAACTCTTGTAGATTTGCTGAGGCACACATTAACATTAGCCCCATTGCTCTGCCAAGTCTTGACTGCATGGGTTCTTTATCATTAGAAATAACAGAACAGCACATACACTTGGTATTTTTAGAAGTATTGCATACATTCAAATAAAATTCCAAAATGTTTGAAAAGTCACAAGTTTAAAAGGTCCTAAAGGAAAACCTGCTACGGATGGTCTGACAAGTTGTGTGAACCACTCTGACAACAATGCTTGCATCTCAAGTTCATCTTCAGTCCAGTTCCTACAGCTGATTAAAGCATTCTAACTACTCCAACCAGATCCATGCCAGGAAATTGAAACCAATAGCTTAATATTAACCATTCTCCTAACTCAAATGGATTTCTGGAACACAGGCACTTAAGGGAGGAGGGACAGTAGCAACAACTAATGACTTCCCTCACACTTCTTTTCAGGTCTTCCATGTCACCAAAATAAAATGCACTCGTGCACTCTGCTGAGTGGGGTTTTTAGTTCCCAAAAGTAGTAAACAAGTAATCTCTATTTTAATTCCCTTCATTTGCTCTGAGTCGTAACAAATATTCAGAAGACAGCAACATTTTATACTTCTCAGCTATTCACTTCCAAAGCCAAGACACTCTAGATCAGAAGGCTTCAACTTCGAAATACAAATAAAATTAAGTACATTTAAACCAAGTTTCTGTGACATTATCCAACACATCCTCAGGGGCATTTCCCTGTGACCCCTCTACCCCACTTATGTGTCTTCAGGAACCCAGGCTGCAGGACTTTGCAGTTTGCCTAGGCCAGGCAACTCATTAAACCACCCCAGGCGTTACTGTCAGATAAGGGAGCCTCTTTAGGAATACACCTGCTGCCTACTGCTTGCTCCGACTCCACTTTTTCAGACTGTGTATCACAGACTGGCTATCAGAAACTTAAGTTCCCTTGTGAAGCACACAATCCATGGAAAGGTCAAGGATACTCTTGGGTCAGTGACCCATTAAGGTCCCTGTACTGAAAATAAATTTAATATTTTTTCCCCCACAATCACACACTGGCTTGAGGATGTTTCAAATTCACAATAATTTCCTCAGTGCACTTTTGAGAAAGTTGCCTCCTAATAAAAAGAAATCTTTACACACTTCAAAAATAGTTGTTCTTTGAACAAAACCCATGAGACTTGCCTTGAAATGCAAGCAGGTGGTTTTTGAACTATGAAACCATGAATTGAAACTACAGTAGCTTAAGAGAATTTGGTACAGCACTCAGAGGATTTTCTTCTCTCTCCCCTTTTTTTTTTTTTTTTTTTTTTTACAAGTATAGTTGCAAGACATAGGTGAATAGCTATGAGAATTGAATTACTTTTGAATTACAACAACATTGTGCCCTTATACTTTTGTACTGTTCAGGCTAACAAAACATAACACAGGCTAAAAACCAAAGCTTTTTTTTTCCCAAAGAATTCACAAAAGACAGATTTTTCCAAGGTTGATCTATTTATAGCAGGACTCACAGCCACTGTTTTGATCATCTAGACACGTAAGTATTTCACATGAGAAAACTATAAAGTCCAAATAACATGTAATTGTTAAGCCACAGTAAATACAGTTTGGTATCTGAAATACTTATACACCAGACAGAAAGGGAAAGGCTCTCTGATCTAGGAGTAACAGCTGAGCAAGGGAACATAGAAGGGAGGCAAGCAATGCTTTGTTCAGAAGCTACAATGAGGTTTTTAAACACAGATCACTTTGCTTTGTTATACTACTTTTGTAATGCTGCTCCTTTCCCATGGGCAGCTACATGCTTTAAGGTTTAGTTTATCTAATCCCAATTTCATTCAGTTCACAACACAATGCTACAGTATTGCAAAACACGTCCAAGGTTGTTTCAATACAAAAAAGTCAAAACCTCATTGTGAAAGAATAAAGGGGAGTAGAGAAGATTCCTATTCATGAACAAATGGTGGATTAAAACTTTCATCAGATCAAGCAGAATTAACGCTCTGAGCAGATGAACAAAAGTTTCTCCTACATTTCAGACCTATGTCTCAAGAGACATCACTAAAGATTTTATAAAGGCAATACTACCATCTAGGTGGTCCACATGACCAGAAATTGCTTAGAATAGAGCTTACTCTCCAGAAACATCAGGAAAGAAAAGCACTTCTATGCATCGACCTCTTAAACTCAACTGTTGAGGCTACTGCTGCTGACATCCTGATGGCTGGGCTGCTCTGCCATGGAGCGCAGCAGCTGAAGTTTAATATTAGCCAAAAATACTACAAGTTGCTGCATTCTTAGGCATCTCTACTTAGTATCACCCTAATTTGTACCATGTATTGTACCCTGCACGAGGCAGAAATGTGTCATTTTTCGAAAAAAAGTTGATCATTCTAAATTCTGTTCTCATTTTTTGCTCTCTTCAACTCAGTTACTTTTATTTATTTGCAGCAAATTCCAGATAATAATCATAGGTGCTTAGAAGAGAAAAATGTTGTTTGAGTTCAGAAGGAGCAGAAGGACCATAACTTTAGTAAGCAGGTATGACATAAAACTAGTAGAATATTAATGTAACTACAGTGCAGAACATCTATTACGGAATAAGGAAAAGCTGCGTAGAAGCAGCGTAGATGTGAATGGTCTCACCTTGGTAATCAAAAATTCATGTTGGTATTTCTAAATGTGCCACTTCTCTGTACTAAGATGGATGACAAGCCAGAACTCAGGGCAGGAGCAGAGGGCAAGTCTAGCCCACATGCAGATGTATTTTAATCATACAAAAGCACACAGACCAGAAGGGATGCATTTCTTCAGGAAACAAAGCCCATGAAGACAAAGCCATTTCACCAGCTATCAGTGCTACCTGGAAACCAGAGACACGTGAAACAGGAAGCCCATAAATAACACAAAGCCCAGCACTGTCACAAGTGTCATATATGATCTGCAGTGATTGAAGGTAATTGACAATCTCAGTTCAAGACCAGAGCACTTAAGTGAGGAATAATCAACATTTTAATATTATAATTAGGAATTATAATACTGCCTGCCTTACATAAACGATAACTGAGGAAACTATATGACATTAGTTGATATCTTTTATCTTTTTTGGTTCAGCTACTGAGGTTTGTGATTTTACAAAAACTGGAATTGCATTCTCTCTCTCCCACATTTTCGTTTTTGTTTTTAAATCTCACAGCCATCCCTATATTACAAGAGCTAACTATTTCACACAAAGCAGGTTTTCTCCCATCACTTTGCAAACTTAAAAATTAAGAACAGATTTTGGGGCAGAAAACAAATAAACACCACAATACCATGCACTGGTTTAATAACATCTGTGGAATTGTGTCCCCTCCCTCCCCGCACAGAGATAGGCAGCTGCTGGAGCGTGCTGCAAACACACCTCTTCAATAAATCAATCCCTTGATCTTCAACTTGCATTCAAGAAGTATTTAAAGAAAGTCTTCAATATGGCTGTTAAATTAGTACTTTCCTGAAACTCATTTAAATCTACATGGAAAATGCATCTATCACTTGTCAGAATTGATTAATCTGCATGAAAATCACCTGACTTGTGGATTCAAATATTATGACAACTATTTATATCCTTATAGTTACTGATAGAAATTAAGCTGATTAGGATATTCATAGTACAAACTTGAAAATATTTTAGTATTAATTCTCAAAAACTCGCGTGGTAATGATGGGCTGATGGCTGGACTAGATGAAAGGTCTTTTCCAACCTTAATGATTCTGAGTCAAAGTCTACCTGAATCTTCTTTCATACATACAAGCTCAACCTACAGCAACTTGGCTCTTCCATATTTGCAAAGTCTGCAATGGGAATGCTATAGAGACAAGACAAGTTATTACAAAGGATTTCATTAGGGCTTTAGTGAGCTAAAGGACTACCATTACTTCTGGTTACAGAAGATGGACAAGTGGTACAAAAGTGTGCTATCAATAAGGCTTCAGATATGACTAGTTCACTTCACGCCATGAAATGAAGCTAAGCAATTGTCCCTGCAGTTAATAGAGCTAACAGACCATGAGTGCAAATCTGGGGTCCACTGCAACATCACGTAAAACATGCTGTCTTCAACAGCCCTTTGGCTGGGTGGTTCAATACTGATGTCAAGGGAGATCACAGCAGTAGAGTTAGAAGTTGTAAAATTTATCCTCCAACACTATACTATCAGTGGTTTCTGCATTTTGACTCATATTCCTGCCTGCATGTCTGAAACTTCCCATCCACTGCATTTAGACTGTTAACAAGGCAGCACAATCCCTTTATATAGCACAGGGATTTTAAAATAGGTTTACAGTCCTCATCAAATACATAAAATAGATGCCCATCACCACACTGCAAAGTAATAATGGTCATTAAGAAGGATCTCCTTTTATTTCTTCAACAGTTCTGAAGCACTCTTGTAGTCATGTCCATTAGAAACAACACAAAACTAAGTTCTGTGGTAGTCTAGATTTCATACTTAATCTCATGTTACAGAAAAAGAAGGCATGAAATTTTCTTAGACTCATTGCTCCATTTCCAACTCTAATAATTCTAGATCTCGACTGGTGTATTTTAAATTAAATTTTTTGCAGTTTAAACCTATTTATCAACAGCTAATTAATGAGGTCTAAATCCTTTGATGACAGAATGATTAAACTGCATTTTAACTAATCCATCTTTAATTAAAATGCTGCCAGCAAACCATTTCTGGATGTGTAAAAAGGACACATTTATAGATGCTCACTCTTTAACTATGCATTATGTAAAGCCAATAATTAGGAGAACTCATGATTTCAATTATATTTTAATTACTGTTACACATAAAACATGCTTTAATAGATGTAACGCAATACATTTTCTTTCTTCACAACCCACTAATCATTCCTATTGGGGTGACAACCAAATAAAAGGAAGTTTAATATATGTGCTAGTACAGGAATCTTGTTTTAGCTTTGAGCCAATTCTCTCCACATTTCTTCTCTGCAGCAGAAAGGTACTCAATTATCTCCAAACCTAAAATCCAAATGACTCCCTACAGATCCCTGCTAAAGCGCTAAAAAGAAATTAGCTGTAAGTGACCATAATAAAGATAAATACTTTATCCTTATTATTACTCATGTATGCCTGCAAAATTCTTGAACTCAAAACATAATGCTACTTAAAACCTGCCAGATAAGGAAAAAATATAAGGCGATATCCTACTCCTTTTCTCATCTGATTTTGGGAAATAAACATTAGCCACAAGATGCTCTATGTATTGCAGGAGCCATCAACTTCATTAGGTTAGGAAATCTCTCTTCCTCCATCTTGGAGGGGAGGGTAGTAGATGAAAATAACATGACGATGGCACCCAGCTTCTCATCATCTGCATTAATGGAAGGCTGAGACAGAAAAATGATCGAAGGCAAGCTATCCTTTGCTACAGCTAATCCAGTTTTTAATACAAATACATGACAGTAATTTCTTTCCAAATCATGCAGTGCAGAGATAGCTGGTCAGCAGCATCCAACATCCTGTAGTAACCCAGCCTTTACCACTGCACGTTAGCATCATAAACATTTTTTGCTGAGATAACTTCACAGTCAATAAATTAAAGCTATTAAATGTTTTTAAACTCTGTTCAGAATGTTCCAGGTACTAGTATCACAGAGGAAGTTCAGCCTTAGTATTTCACTACTTTCAGTTATCTGAATTGGGCGCAAGGAAACTAATAAGCTTAAAAGAGAAATGTAGTTAAGTTTCCTAATAAACTGTACTTGACAAACAACCCAAAGTATATGTTATTTTTATTGACTCAGATGTTAAATTTAATTTCCATAAGCTCATTTTTTTCTGTTTGGATTGAAAATGAAATTGCTGGGTTTACTTTTTCTGTAAAAATATCAATTATTCAACAAATGCTGGCAGTAAGATATTTTCACATCACAGGCAGTTATGGTGAAGTCATCGTACATAAGAATATTGAAATACACAAGACAAGGTTCTGCACAATTTGATTCATATAAACCTTCTCATTTCCCTTTTTGTCTATCTCTGCGTATGGAACAAAAATGTTTTATGAAGCAGGCTGCACATTTATATCCTGATTAAACAGAAACAACAGAACATAATGAAGAGCACACAACTATCTCCCGAACAGAACGTGCCTGGAAAGATATTTTGAATATTTAGTATTCAAACTTAACAGATGTCAAGGATAAACACTGTTGTGGCCACGTGCTCTATCAAGGTTTATCAAGAGCACTCCATACTTTTTAAAAAGACTACAATAGATGTACTCTGAAGAAAAAAAATGCATATTTGTTACTTATAGTACATAATTGCTGTTCCACCACATCACATTACCTGGCCTCCTAACCAGAATACTGTTCTCTTATGGCACCTACCAGTAGGTGGCCATGGACACGTATACTTAATGACAGCACGCACGATCATATTAAGTGAGCAATATTCAAGAAGAAATATTCTGTTTGTCAGAGAAGTGCTCAGGAAGGACAGTAATAAGTCCAATATCAGAAACAGAACATTATTTTAGAAGATAATCAGAGGTATATGGTTGAAAGCAACTGCTTGTCTTACTTACAGATTAATTTTCCTATTTAAATGCTAAGTATATTAAGTGCTTTTGTTTGAAGATGGCACTTTGTCCAGTACGTGTTGACTTCCTTCTCTGTCTGAAGAGACCTTCCACTGAGGCAAGGACAGAGCGCACAACATCCATGCTGAGTACCTCCAGCACACCACAAACATGGGAAAGGAGAGACTCTCATCTCCTCTGGAAGACCGAGCTTTAGTTCCCAGAAGGTAGACCTGTGCAACACCTCCTTGTTCTCCCACACATCTTCTAGTGTAACACACCACACTGCTGCTTTGCTAGCAAAGACAGTGCAACTAAATATGGAAAATTTGGTCAAACATTTCATCTAATTGACTACAGGATATTATCCACATTTTTCTTAAAATCAGTTTTCATTCCTAGACCAAGAAATCGACCCCTGAGGAGCCTACCGTAAGAGGTGTGTTTGGCTGGATCTGATTCCAGATACAGTGTGGTCAAAAGAAAGGAAAAGTTTCCTTGGCTTGTGCAGATAAATGACAGATCAGAGATGTCCTTCTCTAATCTTTCCGCCCATGTTTCAAAGGTCCTGGTTATATAAAATGAGTGAATAGCTGCCCAGAGGGCCACAACATTTACCACAAATTACTTCTTTATGGAAAAATCAATTTTATAGCCTCCTGAATTTCAAACACTTGCCTCTTCAATCCCATGGAATTACTCTTTTGAGAGCCAAGCCTGAGACAGATGACTCCAAGGATCTACTCCTGGGGCAATGAAGTATCTGTTATAAAAATCCAGAAAGGACTTGTAAGTCTTTGGAAAAGACTCAGAGTAAAGAAAACATGTATCAACAGCTTAACATTATATAGCTAGAAATGTCCAGATTAATCTGTTGAGCATCCAGCAATCTTCTGTCCCAGCAGACTAGAAAGCTAAATTCAAGTTGGTCTGATGTAATAGCACCAGAAAGCATTTCAAAGGACACAGGAGGACATATTCCCCTGCAAGCTGGCCTGGGACTGTGAACATGCCTGCTATTCTGCTCATGTGTGGGGAATTTCACCAAGAAGCATTCATGAGAATAAAGCTTTAAAAAGTAAAGCTCCTGAGAACTTTTCACATACATACAACGTTCAAAATAAATACTGTTACCATGTAAGTACAGGGAATAAAACAAAATGCACTCAGTAAAGGTAACTCAAAAACTCTCCAGCACTTGCTGCTCTTCTCTCAGACCTACCAACAGATCCGTGATACTGATTGTGGTTCCTTTGTTCCACATTGCCTATTAGGAATTGTCATTCAGATGAAAGTGAAGAGGAAGAACAGCCTCTGCAGAACTTGCAACAATTTAAGTTGTCAGGCAAGGCTCATAAGTGACACACAGGAAATTGCCTAGCTCAGTGATCATCAGTTTCTGCACATCCCCTGCTTTCATTAGAAAGAATTAACACCACGCAGAATCGAAGATGACATCAACCGGCTATAAGAACACAACAATTTACTGCTTGCCTAAAAGTCTTGAGGATGTTTCAGTTACTCCACTCCTGGTGCTGCAGATGCTCCAGAGCAGTAAATAAAAGGAATCCCAGTACTTGGCCGGCAGTGTGATTTTTGGATCCATAAAAAAGAAAAGAAAAGGAAAAGGAAAAGGAAAAGGAAAAGGAAAAGGAAAAGGAAAAGGAAAAGGAAAAGGAAAAGGAAAAGG
>JAOWBP010055975.1:30704-43101 GCA_028571105.1 Tragopan temminckii
TTGATGTAACGCTAGATGGCGTAATAACATAATAGCATTCTTAACTATTTAATAGACAATAATTATCTAGCCATACATCGTTTAGTATCATTTTTTAAATGTCTGTTTCTATAGTGAAATGTTTTAGAATCCTGGTGAATGTTGATGAAAATGAAAGTGAAAGGAGCTATTTTATTGTTTAGCATTATTGGTTGTTGTTCATGATCATTATTCTTGTTTGTTGCTGTATGTTTGTGCGACTAGTGTTCATGATCATTTTGCATCATTTTTTTAGTTGTTTCTGTTGTTGTTAATGATTCTACTAATTTTCCTCATTGATTTTATTTTACTTTTTTATTTTTATTCATTGGGTATTTTTTTCTTTTTGTTTGGCTCACTTCTTCTTCCGTTATCTTCGAGAGCTTCGAGAAATGTTATAATGATGTAACAGGGGTTTTTTGTTGTTGTGCTCACCACAACTCCAAAAACCATTAACTCTTTCTGGTAGGATTTTGTTTCTTTCTTTCTTTTTTTATTCTCTGTTATATATATTTTTTGTATATATGAATGCTTATTATTACTTAGTTTATATCTCTTAGGATTTGACATGGTCGCCTTTTCCCAATAGACATTTGGGTAAAAACATTATGTGGAAACATTTTTTTGCTGGTGTTTGTTGCCCACCCATTGAGTTTATTAGGTAACATTTAAATATTCTAATGTGTATTATCTTTTATAAATAATATCTTTTTAAAACAACTAAGAATAAGTCAGGTCTTGAAAGAGTTAACAATTCCAAGCAAATACTTTCTCTTAATTGCTTCATTGATCAATAGAGATGCTGACGTTCATCTTGTTTTTTCTTCTTGTTGTTGCTTTGGTTATCAACGTTCATTATTGGCAAACAAGCAAAACAAAAAATGAAAAAAAATCCCTTTTTTAGCTTGGTCATGAATTTTTTAGATGATGATGTTTTACCAGAGTTAGATTCAGCCATAATTCCGGTTGGCTACTCTTCTTCATCTTCATCCTCTTCAATACTGAAGCTATGTCTCTCATTACGAAACAAGTATTGTCAACACCATAGAATATAAAAAATCAGAAACAACAAAAAAATATGACCAGCCAAGCAAACACAAACATACACACAAAAAATAAAAAAAATGTTATTTTTAGGGAAAATGTTGAAATTGGACAAAAACAGACAAACAAAAAACTAGGACAAACTTGGAAAGAAACATCACCAGCAAAGCAAGCATCCCTTTAGGACTTGAACCAGAAAATTCCCATGTATTCATGTTTTATTATAGTTGTAATAAATTCAATGTATCTATTTTTTATTTATTTTTACACAGTAAAAAAAATTTATGAATAATTATTTGCTAAGGCAGGTGTGTCAGCACGAAATATCTAAGAAAATCTTCATTTTAACCAACTAACCAATTGAGTTAACCCTAAAAGAAAATACTCTTAAAGGCTTGATACTTGAAGAAACTGCTTAAGGAATATAAGATCTTAAAAACAAGAACAATAAGATTATTTTTATAATAATTCTGGTGAAAATATCTTTAAGGCATTATAACAATAAATATAAGAGAATTTCTATCTTTTGAATACAATGAATTTTGTATTTTCAAAAAGGTAAACTACAAGTTATATTACAGAAAAAAACTGGTCTACGAGTTTTTTCTCACTCCAAAACTTTTTTTTGCATTGTTTAATTATGAGACAACAATGAATATAATAAAAATAAACAAAAAACAGTGTAGCTAAAAAACAAGAATTACAGACAAAAAGCAAATTAGTGTGTTGAACAATAATAAGAATTTATTAGGAACATGACATAATTTACAATGATGATAATGTTGAAGGTTATGTGATGATTTTATGAAATGTCTGCTGTAATAATGATGTAGGCTTCCACTTATGACTCTTTGAGACTCCCTTTTATAGGAATATGATTGGGTTTGTTGTTGATAACCCGATTAATTGGCTAGATCAAAACATCATCTTGATTTTGGATGAATTAAAAACATCCATTCGATTTTTAAAATGGATAAACATCCTTTTGAATATTGCCAAGAGGGGCACATGAATTCTTCTGCTTGAAATATATTATACAAATGTTTAATTAACAAACTCAAACATTCATTTAGTGGATCATTCAATTAGACCATGATAATGATGACGACAAGGGCTCTCTATCCTATAGAGTCTATAGATTATTTTCTATTTTTTCCTAGTGAATTGTTTTTTTTAATATTTAGCTGTAATTATAAATTATACCTAGGAGCAATGGTTTGAACAATGTTTAATGAACATAACCTAAACTAGAACTTGTTTAAGAATCATCTAAAATTGCACTATTTTTGAATTAATAGTTGTTGTTGTAAAATCAACATTTATAAAAGTGTTTTTCGTTACAATTTGTTTAACATTACTCTAAAGAATTAGAAATGATAATAAAGAATTGGTTTGTTTTTATAAATTCATTCATCATTCGTATCTAACAAAAAACAAGAATGTTTTTTTGTTCCATACAAAAACACTTTTCATTTAGTTTTATGTTCCCATTAGAATTGAATAATGCACCAACATACACTTTTTTCTTATGCACACAAATTTACACGTTCAAAAAAATAGAAATATATTTTTTGTCGACATTGTTGTTTTTTTGCTTGTTGTCTGTATCGTTGCACATTGAAGTTTGTATAATTTACTTTTGTCTGTAATTATGCTTGGTACGAATCGAATACGAACGACATATTGACGAATAATTATCATATTTGTAAATAATATTGGGGAAAAAATTAATAATAATAATTACTTTTTTGTCTGCTTTTATTTTTCTCGTTATGTATCAACTAATATTGAGTGGGATGAAGAAATTAGATATATTTTTCACAGGATATGATCGTAAAAAAAGAATTTATGTAATAATAAAAATATAATACTTTCTTACGTACATTAAGTGCTACCAAAACGAACGTATTGCCACAGAATATCAATATGAACATTAAGGATAATGTAGCGATTTTAATGTATCGCATTGTTTCATATGTTTCATTTGTTCCCGTGCTAGTTTCATTTGCAGATGTTGTCGTAGTGGCCGATGCTGTTGTTGCAGTAGCTGATTCAGATGTATTACTATGATCGGTGGTCATTTCGATTGATAATAATAACGATGATGTTGATGATGAAGATAATTCTGAATCAAATGAATCATCAGACATTAAATCTGATGATGGCGAATAAACATCAGCATCATCTGCAATATATTTATTAACTTTTTCTGTTATAAACTGACCAGATTGTGCCAAATAATGATAGCGATTATTATTATTATGGTGATGATTGATTATTGTTGTTGTTGTATCATTAGTTAACAATGTTCCATCTATGATGGCACTGTTATTAAATTTAGAATAATGTTCATCATTATGGATATATTTTGAATTTCTAATCCATAATCGATGATTGTTTTTAGTAGATGATGATGATGTTGTTGATGTTGTTTGTATTGGATGTTGTTTAGTTAACGATGAATCAAACAACAACCGGGACGGTTTCGTCAATATGGATCGCATTCGACGAGTAGATGATGAAAATGAAATTTTAGATGGCGTTGTTGATAATGGCGATAATGATGATGAAGAGCTCCTATGATCAAAGATGGTCTTACTGGTCGATGGTGATAGATGGAATGCTTGCACAATGTTTGAGCCATCTTTTTTATTTAAAACATCGACCATAATCAAACTATTGGAAGGATTGACATATTGGGGTGGTGTTGGTTGCAGTAAAATATCCAATTCTGCAAAACCACAATCAACATTTGTAGCAAGTTGAATAGTAGCAATAATAACAATGATTGTTAACAGAATTGTAGCCGTTTTGTTGTAATTTTGGTTGATAGTGAGCGATGATATGGTTGAAGAAGCCGTTTTGAAATATTTTCTGTTGTTATTATTGGACAAAATGGTATTAGTGTTTTGTATCTGGCGACATGTCTCCAATGATAAAGTTGATGTTGTACGTTTGGGTTGGTTTGTATTTGATGCTTGGATATTTCTATTGCCTTTGCCATTGATCATTGATTTTATTTAAAAGTTGGATTCGTATAAAAAGCACTTCAATAATAGCCAAACAATACAACCAATATAATATAATAATAAAAAAACTTGATTCACAGGATGTTCGTGGTCTTGTAGTGGTCATTCAGTGATGCAATAGTGGTGGTGGTGTTGGTCTATGAACAATATTTTTCCTCTTACTAATAATCATCATTATCGTTTGTAAGTGCTTGTAAGTTCTAGAATGTAGCAAAAGAAAAGAGAATCATTTAGCTGGTATAAAGAAATTGTTTGACAAAAAAACGATTAGGCCAAAATACGGTCCAACAACAAGATCAATTGACAGAAAGTCAATAAATAAAAAATCTATGTTCCTATGTACGATTGGTCATCGATTCTGTAAAAAAAGGAAGAAGAAGAAATGGAAGAAATGATGCCCAAAAGAATTCTGTAAATGTATTGAAGTTTCTAAACCCTCACTCATTCACTCAATCGTTCAATATTTTAGTGAAAAAAACATTGTGATTTATGCATATCAGTTTTCATCATCGAAAATCGATACATTGAATTTTTATTTTCTTCCTAAAGTCTGGTATTTTGCAATCATTTCACTTTGCAAGCTTACAAGCGCACCCTGTCTTTAGAGATCACTAGTTTTTGTTTTCTTTCATTAATTAATTTCAATTGAAACATTTATATACTTTGTTAAATATGCTATACTCAAGAGTATGTGTCTGTGTGTGTGTATATAAATTTCTGACTCGAATACTAATTGATCAAGAAATTGAGCAAGCAAAAAAAGAGGGATGGATTCCTGTTTCACAAAGTGATATTATATAAATTATGAAATTGCAACCAAAAACAGTTGGTGTATATTTAATAATAAATTTTCTGACCTAAAAATTAGCTCTCTTCTTTCAATACCTAAATAACAGACGTAGCAGATCAATTTTATGTGTCATTTACGGGACAACAACAAAATAGTGAATGAGCTGGTTTGGTCAGAAATGCTGCTGAAACAGTTGAATGAACACACATACACACACTTTTTTGATTACAAAATTGGTTATTTGGTTAAAGAAGAATTTCCGGGAAATCGAAGAGTGAAAAAAAACTCAGAGAATAATAACACTTTTTTTAATACTAGATGAGGTGCCCACTAGATTGATTGATTACAGATGATGATTATTGTTCAAAAAAATATTTTCTTGCTCATTCACTTTCTGTGGTCGGGTTCCAACAGCTCTGACAGATTGATTGATCTATTTTTATTATGTAAAAAAATTTATTTTGAACCATAATCAAGAAAAAAAAT
Organism: Tragopan temminckii; assembly: GCA_028571105.1. Taxonomy (NCBI): domain Eukaryota; kingdom Metazoa; phylum Chordata; class Aves; order Galliformes; family Phasianidae; genus Tragopan; species Tragopan temminckii. The sequence goes on from JAOWBP010055975.1 coordinate 36,072, forward strand.
AATAATTTTTTAGACCACCAACAAATTATGATGTTTTTATATCGTGCACAAAAAAAGTGATTCAACAGATGGCGCTGAAATTTGATTACTTATTTTTTTTAAATATTTCTCACTATATTGTAGTGGTCGATAATTGTGGTTGTTTTAATTGAACAAGAATTATTATTAATAAAATTAATTTTAACAACAACGAGGTTAATCTGATTCTGGTCACGCTTGAAATTTTTTTGTTGGTTGGTTGTTGTTGTTGTTGACGGCCGCAGTTGTCACGGCTTGATGGCGGTTTTACACAAGGACACACACGCAAAAAATACTCTTAAATACTCTTGAAGTATTCACAAACACACGCACACACACACAAAAAATACACTCAGAGAAAAAGAATCCAGAAGTCTTCAAAAGAAATTGCACACATTGAGATTAATTCTTGAAAATGGGAAATGAATTTTTTTTTGGTCGGTTTGGTTGTTGAATGGTCGGCTTCTATCTGATAACTGAGAACTAAAATCCATACAATCCACTGTTATGTGTTATATATTATTATTTTGTATTCCTATGATCGAGTTCCAGATTCTCTTTCTCCTTTTTTTTCACAAAAAGATCCAGGGCTCCAAACCAAAGATGAGCGCATGTCTAACACATACGCACACACACAGAACATTCCGTTTGGGTTACTACTCTAGATTTTTTTGGCAGAAAATTTTTAGTTAGAGCCTTGATATATTGTTGTAGTTTTGGTAGAGCACAGACACACTCACACACACACACAGAAAAAATTCTTTTCAAATACCAATGAACAACAATGAAAAAGAAAAAATAAGTAAAATATAACAAAACCCAATCAGTTTTTTTTACTTTTTTCGGCAAGTGTTTGTGTGTTTTTTTAGGAAAAACAAAATGATTGAACAAACTTATGATTGAACAAGAAAAACTTATTTACTCGGCAAAATTTTCTTGTTTTGTTCAAAAATAAACCAACAACCAAAAAGGATGGAATGAAGAAAAAGTGAATTTATGGCTACCAAATTATTAAAACATACATTCTGGTAATTTTTAAAAAAAATGTTTACTTATTTTCTATATACAAAAAGCCAATCACCCACAAACAAAATCTTGAATTTCATTCTGTAATTGTCTGCAGTGAAATATTGTTTTGTTGTTGTTGTTGTTGGAATTTTCAGAATCCAGAAACCCAAACTGAAACCAGACCAAGATTGATTGGCTGCCTGCTGGTTAGATTTTGCTTTTGCTTGACTGATTGTCTGGTTAAATAACTATAAAACCAAAATTGATTGATTGATTATTTGTTATTGAACTTTCTTGTTGTCAAGTACAACTCATCCCAATATTTGATTTGAATTTCAAATTATCATCAATATATAATTTTAAATAAAATTAATATTAATTAACATTTTTATTCTTCTGAGAACCAGATGAAAATTCTTGTATCAAAAAAACAACAACTCATATTAAAAGCTACAATAAAAAATCAAGTGCAATCAGATTGGTGTGCTGTTTTTCCATCAAACCACAGCTTTATTTTTTTATATAGTGAATGTTGAATGCTGTTTGATTCACCAGAAAAAAACAGATGGGGGTGGTATACCTGTATCCATATCCCCCTTTAGTTAGTGCGTGTGCTCTTGTCAGATCAATTTTGTCTTTTTCTTCTTTATTTGGTGCTTGTTTTTGTGTGTGTGTGTATGTTTTTGCAATATCTTTGGCAAACAAAGAAAAACAAAAAAAAAACGAAAAAATCAAATCAAAACTAAACAATTGTTCTAGTTGACGATGATGGATGAATGGCAAGATGTTGTTTTTTGTTTCGTTGTTGAACCACAAGCATCATCATCACCATCACTGATGGAAGGAACGTTCTCTCTCTAATCCCATTTTGTTTCATTTCATTTCAGTCTTGCATCATCACTTGTCTAGATCACATCATGATTTTGGTTGTTGTTCATCACCATGATTCTCTGTTTTTTTGTTTGTTTCTGATGAATGATTTGAATATATTTCTGATTTGATTTGATTATTATTTGTTATCCACAGAACCATGAATATCACAAGCAATCATATAAAATCATAAAACTCGTTATCTTTTGGAATTTGGAGTCCAAAAAAAATTGCTTGATGAATCAAGCACTCACAATTTTTCTTTATTCCTCAATATTACGAATAAAATGAGATGAGATGTAAGAGATGTTGAATCAAAATTTTGGAAACATGAAAAAAATAGTTTCCTTTACACAAAACCTAATTCTTCCATTTCAATTCCAAACCAAAATTCATATAAAAAAAATGTTGGCAATTGGATTTTATTTTCATAGTATTGAAATATATCTTTTTATTTTGTAATTTTTTTCCTTATTTTTATTTTTGGTTATATCCTTTTTATATAACCTGTCTATTATCTGTCACAGACACAAAATAATTCCAGGTTTACAAATAGCCAATATTTCTTCTTCAAACATAAATTTTTATTCCTATAGATTTCTTTTTCAATAGAATTTCAATTTGCTTTTCTTTTTTTCATTTGTAAACCTTACCTATCTACAACAAATAACATACAAAAAAATAAAAAGAATTCATCGAGAATAGAAAGAAACAAAAAAATAAAATTCAAACCAATCACTCTTCTCTTGGGACAATTTTTATTGAAATTCTAAATTCATCTAGTTGCAAAAATAAAGAAAGAAAAAAATCATTTTTCCAGGTAAAGAACCTTTTTTTTCAAAGCAAACATACAAAATAGCAGGTTATTTCAACAAACCACATCAAGCAATGTTTTTATAGTTGTTGTTGTTTGAATAAATATTGTTTCATTATCATTTTTATATATAAAAAAAATTATATTCAAAAATCTACAATGTTTTTCTTCTACAAAAAACAACAAATTATTTAATATTTTTCTTCCATAAAAAAAGAATATTCCTACGAGAATATTCTAACCATCACTAGTTTTTTTTATAATTTGACAGTATTAAACAACAGAAGAAAAAAACAGTTTTTTCTTTAGTTTTTTCGTTGGATTTTTGTAGTTGTTTGTTGAATTATTAATTGAATTAATGTGTTGTGTTGGTATATATTTTTGTTATTATTTCATTCATTAATATTCTTGAATCATTAACATTTCATTCTCTTCCTCATCCTTGTTTTGGTTGTGAATCTTTTGAATCTTGAAAATTCGTTTTGTATTTTCAGTGCTCTAAATGTTTAATTTTATGGCTGAGTAAATCTTTTTCTTTTAGTTTTTTGTGTGTGTGTTGTATTTTATGTTGTTGTCCCTGTTGGCTTTTATATTTTTTTATAAAACATTTTTTTGTTATTTGTTTCTATTGTTTGTTTTTTGGTAATTTGCTTTGGTTTTTTGGTTATTTGGTCTTGTATGTCCAAATTGAATTGTTGTTCCAAAAAAACACAACAACAACAAAACACCAGACAAATTTCTGTCTGCAGTGATTGTGTCCCCTAAAAAAACATCCAACCTGAAACATACCTGTTTTCATTTAAACAAAAAACAGGAGATCATACAAACAAAAATAATTGTTTCAACACACAAAAAACCCAAGTTATGAAATAAAGAAATCATTCGGTCCGATTGTACTTTTTTGTTTTTGTAAGTCACAGAAAGAATTTTTTATGTTCATGAAATTTCTCCCTCTCATCATTGTTCTCTCATTTGTATTTGTCGCATTCTTTTAAAACAAATAATGATTACACAATTCTTCATAGAATTTTTTTCTGTACACAATCAAAGCAACAACAACAACAATAAAAAATGTGTCATATGAAATCAAATTCTGGTTCAACAAACTGATGAAATCCTAAATGAAAAAAATATAATATATTTTAAATAAAATTCCATGTTAAGAATGTCAAAATCTAAATGTTTTTGAAATATATTCATTGCAATATTCTTGCTTGTTGTTTATATGTCTACATCATGTTTTTTGTACGCAAGAATTTTTTTAAATTTGTTGTTTGGCTGTGTAATACACTGGGTATATACCTCGTGGTTTTGGTTTGTTTACTATGTGTTTGTTTGTTTGTGTGTGTTATATTCCAATAATATTCCAATTGGTTACAATGATGAATTTTCCACAAAAAAGGGTGTTTGAATACATCATTTTCCATATGAATAAATGAATAAAATTCTCAGGTAAACTAAGTTTATTTGTTCGTCTTCTGGTTGTTGATTTAACCATTTTTTGTTATCCTATATTATTGTTGGCTCTATACCATAAAAAATTCATTGGGGCGAAAAATAAAAAGGGGAAAATACTTGGAAATACCTGTAAATCAAACAACGAGACAGAATATTAATTACGTTTTTGTGTGTCTCTATTTGTCTGTGTTTTTTTTCCTCAAAAATAACAATATCCTCATGAAACCCCTATTGTTTGTAATTTGTTTTTTCCTTGGTCTCAAAAGTTGTTGCAACCATAATTATTTTTTTCCCATATCTGATTACGGTGATATCCTTGAGTTACGTAAATTCAGTGACCAGAAAAAATCCAGAAAAAGGAAGAACTTCGAAACATTTTAAGGAAAACTAAGCTTTTTTGAAAAAAATATATTTTTATTTAATAGAATATTTCATTAATGTGTGTTTATATATTTTTGGTGAATCTATTATATCAACTAATAATAATTTTTAATAATATTCAATGATAATATTTTTTTAGAATTTTTTTTTGTTTTTTGGTTTATGAAATAATAAAGCTTTTTTTCTGGTGGCTGTTGTTTGAATGGAATATTTAATGAAATGAATTGAATGAATATGAATTATATAAATGTAACAACACAAAACAACAAAAAAACATATGAATGAATGAGTGAACAAACAGTTGAAAAAATATGATGCAGAAAGGAAAAAAAATTCATGATGAACCATTAGAACAAAAAAAAAGATGAACAAAAATATTATAATTTTTTCATATAAAAATAAAACGAACAAAAAAGGTCTATTTTATTTGACACTGGGGAAAATGTTGTCACGTTTTTCTTGGTTGATGTGATGGTGATGGTTTTGAATTCAAAAATCCATTTTTTTGGTTTTGTTTTGACGATATAGTTCCGCATCCACTTTAAATCGTTCAGCAATAGCATCTTCTTTGTGGCCATCACCATATGTTGATGATGAATTCTAATCATTCACCATCATTTTATATTTTTGAATATATTTTTTATATTCATTGATCATGCTTGAGTGACGCCACCATTTTTGTTGATTGTAGTCGTCGTTGTTGTGGTGTTCGTTGTTCCAGTTTGTGATTGTTGTTGTTGATTTCGTTCTTCATCATAACGTTGGAAAACATTACTTGGAAAGAAATTGTTTACAAATGAGTCATTATTGCTGCTGCCATTTTTGGCTACACTTTGTGCATCAGAACCATTTGAAAACAAGCCAGCTTTATGTCGATACAAAATGGATTCTTTTAGCTCTTGGAAACCGTTTCTAAATTCTGGACTCAATTTGAAATAGATGAATGGATTCAAAACAGTGTTAGCCATTCCCAAACATCCGCTGATCATATGAAACAATATGGCTGAGTTGTCTGGCATTTCGTTCATGGGCAACAAATTGACGCTGATCAATGAGATCCAAAGAGGTAGCCAACAGAGTATGTGAAATATGATTACAGTCAATATGAGATGTGCGGATCGTTTGTTGCGTTCAGCGAACACTTGATATTGTCCTTCACTAGCGATTGTATCGTTGCTATTATCGCCAGCCAATGTATAAATCAATGGTACAGCAAGTAATATTTTGATGATTGTTGGTACGATAAATGCTGAAACAATTGTAAACCAAATGTAAGCTTCTCGTGAACTTCCAGTCCAAAACAGATCACAGTGATTAATGTCAGAGTTGGGCACTGAGAATGTTGATGCATGGTAGAATACTGGTGATACGGACACGATGCACACCACCCAGGTCAATATGCATATCAAACGGCTGTTTATTGGACGTTTGTAACAAAGATGCGATAATGTTGGTTTTAAAATGGACAGATACGTGTCCACTACCAACACCAGCAAAAACAACGAGCTCGCAAAACGATGAATGGCACCTTTGGACAATAACAATTTGCATACAAATTCACCAAAAGGCCATGAATTTGACCAAATCGATATGAGAAAGACGGGCACTGTGATCACGTATAGAAGATCCGAAATGGCCACATTCAATATGTACGTGTTGGTTACTGTTCGAATGCGGCTACTACGCAAATAGATTATGATGACCAGCAGATTTCCAATCACGCCGAATATTGCTGCAATGTAATGGAAGATTTTTGAAAACTCCAATGCCGTATATAATGATTCGGCCGTTCCAGTCATATTTCCCACGAACGAATCTAATGAATCTTCAAATTCTAACAGCTCTTTCAACGTTTCATTGGCCTGGATAGCCAAATGTGTCATGTTGAATTGTTCGATTTCCATTTTCGATAATTGGATTTTCAGTCTGCCGAAAAAAACAAACAAAAAAGAAAAGCAAATCAATTATACATAAAGTACAAAATTCAATCAAATAGGTGATATAATTAATCAAATCAAGTTATTGTTTAATTAATCATTAAGGCATCATCCATCAATTTTATAGTAAAACACCACAACCACCATTCGGTTGGGTTCGTTAATCATCAATCATCATCATTAAAGCAATTGGATGAAATTGGAGTCCAAAGGAGATAAGAGCCAAAACAATCAAAACAACAACAATCATCATAAACCATAATAATAAAGATAGATTGTCCATTATTTTAGCATCCACATCAACAACAGCAGGCATAGCAATTAAGATACAATTACAATTTCATACATCATCATAATTTTAACCATTTACAAGCTTCAAGTTCATATAAATCTAAAAAATCTAAACGAAAAAAAAAACATTCCAAAAGTATACTAAAAGGGTTAAACCAAAATAATCAAAAAACAACGATTAGACAATGTGAGCAAGTGAGCAAGTAAATGATACGTTCATCAAAAATAATTCAATATAATTATGTTTTCTTGC
>JAOWBP010055994.1:0-43046 GCA_028571105.1 Tragopan temminckii
ATACGCCTGGCGCGCGTATCTGTGATCCCTGCAGAAATAGAGTTAAAAATCCATCCATCCTGCAGGGAAAAAAAAGCAGCGAAACGCCTCAGAAACGCAGCAGCACCGCCCGCCGGCTCCGCCGCTCCTGCCGGCACGTGCGGCTGCCTTCCGCCACCCGGCAGCCGCCCCCGGCGCAGCCGCCGCCTCCTCCCGCTGCTCCTCGCGCTGATGCGGCGCTGGGCAGGAAGCCGCTCGCCGCCTCCCCGTCCGCGCTGTGGACTCGGCCTCTTTATCTCGGCTTGCTGCTGCACAGCTGCTGCCTGAAGATGCGTTGGCTTTCCCGTGAGGAAGAAGTTTTCAAATAGATGGGTTTTAAGCGGTGCCGCGAGCGCGCGTTGTTACGTCTTCCGTCCAGAAGCGCTGCAGGCTGTCGGCAGCCCTCCTGCCGGCCGGCACTGGGACGAACGAGAGGTCCCGCTGATTTCAGTTGAGCTGTTAGAGTGGGAGCTGGTCGGGAGGGCTGCGGAACGCTGTGCTCTGCTTTTATTCTTTAGCAGAAGACATTAGCTCCCGTGGGTTCAGTTACAGGTTCGTTTTAAGAGGAGAACAGCAGATCAGGTTTAAAGTAAAGATCGTGTTTTACCTTTTTTTTAATTATTATTTTTTACAGGAATGTAGTAAGATTTCATATAGGTAAGTTTCTCATAAAGTAGTGCCTCCTGTTTATTTCCATGGAAACTACAACAGATAGAACACAACAGCATTATTGAATAGAGCAAACTCTCAGCTGCAAAACGCTTTCTTCCAACACGGTCACCACCATTAGCTATGCATTTTCACCAGCAATAAACAAGAGCCTGCATGCTGCATTCATAACAGGCTGCACCAGCGGAGGTGACCACTGTCACTGCTGTTGAAATGCACTGCCCACTGCCTCACTGTGCTCAAATCCACTGCTTTGTCTTCAGAAACGTTCAGCAAGCATCTATGAATGTCAGTGGCTGCAATTTTTCCCCACATGGAGGAATTCAATTTCAAACCTTTACTTCATACACACTTCCGTGTTAGATGCCATTTTGTAAGACTGTCCCTCTGCTGCCATCTGTCACACAGCAACAACATGTAATAGAACACTGGTGGGAAGGTTCAACCTCTACTGCCATACCACCACCATCTGCCTCTGATGGTGTGGGCCAACATCATAAAGCAGGAGGCATTACTTTCGGAGCAACCCTCATACATTACACCTGGTATTTCACTAGTCTGTATCTTTGCCTCAGATAAGTGAATGTGATATGGCTGGTGAACACTGTTGATTGCATAGAATCATTAAGGCTGGAAAAGACCACTGAGATCATCGAGTCCAACCATCAGCCCATCCCACCGCGCCCACAAACCACATCCCTCAGTGCCACATCTCTGCATTTCTTGAACACCTCCACTGACAGTCACTTCCCTGGGCAACCTGTTCCAATGCCCCACCACTCTTTCCGAGGAGAAATTGTTCCTAATATCCAACTTGAACCTCCTCTGGCACAATTTAAGGCCATTACCTCTTATCCTATTTGGCCCGGTTTCCCAGGATGGGACAAAATACAAGGCAGTATTGTAAAGAAGTTCTGTAAAGAAGGCAGCCTGGCTGTAATTTAAGAGAATGTTATATCTGCTTGGAAAAAAAGTGTGACTGTAAATTAAGAATTCAAAGTATGGATGCCAACAGTAAAAAAAAAAAAAATTGCTCTAAAATTTACTTGTTGCCTGAACTGTTGAAATTCTGCACGAGGATGAGACAATAAGGTGCTCACTGTAAACCCATAAAAATTAACGGTCATTTTGCTGTTTTCTCCACTGGGAGTACATTTCTTTCTTTTATAGAATAACACAAAACTATATATGAATAGGTCTGCAGTATCCACACAGGAAAGGAAGTTCCCTTTGCCTGACCGCATGCATTAGGGCACGTAGTAAAGAAAACAGAAAGATACACAGATAAGGTAATGCTGTTCACTCCTGTAGCCAGTGGACTAGTGGGACCTCAGATCTGCAGAGCATCTGTATAAATTAGTATGTGTGTCTAAATGCATCTTATAGACTTTTATACCCATTCTGGGCAGTCATACAGCCAGAAAGGAAGATAAATGCAATCGGTGTACAAACGTACCTGGGTGAAAGCAGGGTGCACTTGTCCCTAAAGCAGGGATTCAGCTATTGCTTTGCCAAGGCTCTGAAGGTCTGAAGCTTCTCCTGCTCCTTCCTACCACTCTTGACCCACACTGTTTACCTCTGAAGCTTGTGCATGACTGTCATGCAACGGTGTTAAGGGCTTCAAAATAAGCCCCCCTGGAATCCTGAAAATAGCTGATTTCTGTTCATGATGGCTGGCAGTCTGAGTTCTAAACTCTATTTTTTGCTTGAGCAGTTAGTGCACGTGTAACCACACACAGACGTACACAGACATAGCCGCTACAGATGACATCTAGAGTAAATCCACATGCATTTAGGTAGGAGTGAATGGATTGGCTCATACCAAACAAATGCTGTATATTGCATACATTGTGCAAATGCACACATTAACCTGTAGTTGCATTGAAGGAGCTTTCTGTACAGCATGCAACAGTGCACTAGAGAACTTAAAGCAGGTTTACCAAGATATTTCCTCGAGTAAGTTCTTCTCATGAGGCATCATTAAAACTTTCAAAACACATAGAATGAATTGGACTGGATCTGGTTTTCTTTGTACCTCTGATCCAGGACTAGCTTCAGGGAGGTCAGCATAGAGGCACAGGTGGATGTGAAACTGAACTACTGTGAGAACCGAAGGACATGCTCTAAGATGCACATGTGCTCAAAGGCTTTGCAGATTTGCATCTCTAAATAGCTTTTTTCCATTTCTACAAGCAAGCAGCAGGAACAGCTGAGTGCTAAAGAAACAGCTGGCCTCCACTGATAGAGGGTGGCTGTCACTTCATGGTGAAGTTTGCAGACCTTTATATTTAGAAACAGAAGGGAGAGCCATCAGTAGCCACACCCCACAACCTCCTGCTCTCTGTAGTTCACTCACAGCCTGTGCTTTATGATTGGAGTGCCAGTACTTACATTTTTGAATGCTGTCATGCCTTTCCTTTCCAAAATCCATCAGTGGTGTGACATGGCATGTGAGGCTGCTGATGCGAGAACCACTTCCTGTCCTGCACTGCAATAGGGGCAGAGTTCTGATGAGAATCCATACTTACATACTCACCACATCTGCTCTTAAGAAATAATTAGTCCTTACATGCTTTTCAGATATGTCTCTTCCTTTCTTTCAGCTTTTTAAGTTCCCTATTGTATCTTCTCCCCGTGTCCAAAAGCTTGGTCTCATTCACTCTGCCTTGAAATCCATCCCCATGCTTCCTTGAGTGTTGCAAGGCTTAGTTAATTAACAAAGAGCTTTAGTTGTCTTCCCACACAGAAGGGGATCTGCACTCAGAACTGGCACTGACAAGCTCCATCTCCTTGTCTCAGCACCTCTCATTCCCATTTACTCTCTCATCTACCTGTGATTCAGGTCATTAACTCTCGTTTCCTAAATGCAGAAACCAAAACACCTGACAGGTGAATGGAAGGAAGTTCAGAAGCAGTAATTTTGGCAGTGCCTAAGCCTGGTCTGAGATGTTTTAATTATGCCTACTCAGCTAAATAGAGCAGGGCTGAAGATAACTCTCTAGCCCTGATCTCAAACAGCAGATACTCACTGGACTCAGAGCCATGACAACAAATCAGTCCCTACTGACCTGAGTCACCCCTGTCTACTAAGGTGATGGGTTCTGTGTGCAACGCTCACCAGCCTAGCTTACTGCCTGCTCTGGATCAGCTGTTTCCTGCACTGTTTGAATTGATGGCTTTTCAAAACCAGTTGAATTTGCCATGTTTTTGTTTGCCGTTTAGTTAGGGTTTATGAAATGCTATTTTGACTGAAAGTCAAATTTGAAATGACAGCCCCTTGTAACATCCTTTCCTTGTTAATTGCAACAGTATGAAAGGCAACATTTGTGTCTTGGCATCCTCCAGGGTTTGGCTGAGGGATCTTGAGTGCCCCCTGTGCCAGCACTCCCTGGCTGGCGAGCTGCATGGAGCGTGGGACGTGCGGTACCCTGCTCCTGGCCCTGCAGCCATTTCTGTGATGAGGCATGAAATTATGCTTAACTGATTGAAGTGAGGCATAGATTGAAAAGCTTGAGAGACACCGATTTACTCAATCAGCCTGCTCCATGTCAAACCCCGTTTTACCTAAGCCATGCCTGACAATTTTGGATAGCATCTTCCTACGAAAATCTTCACTGATGCTGCCACTCTCAAAGCGCTTTATGGAAGGCAGTGGTACTGCTGCTTTCATTTTAAAAGATTTTTAAAGAAATGATTAAAAAAGAAACGGAGACATTGACAAAACAAAGCAGTGTCACTGAGCTGGGGAAAAGCTGGATATAGGACTGGGTACCCAGTTCCCAGTGCAACATGTTGGGCATTATGTTACACACCAAAAGCAGGATTTATTATTTGATTTTGATTCCAAATCACAGACACGTCATAGCTTTATTATATTCCTCTGGCATAGGGAGGGGACCTTGTGTTCATTTGTATCGCATTAAAAAAAATCTATAGCCTAGTGTGGTGCAAAAAGGCTTTGAAGAAACTGTGAGTCAGACCTACTTTGTGTTAGAGTGCTTTTTGGGTGGCATGGGCATCTGCCTGAAGTCACTGCCTGAAGGAGCTGCTGAATTAAACGTTTCTGCTTTAACCCATAACATTTGCAATCAGGCCTTCTTATTAGGATACTTTGATATAAGCATGTCATATAGCACTAAAAGCATATTCCAACTTGCTGACATGATCATGTAAGCTGTCTTGGTGCTTTAGCACCACTTTTGCAGTCCAGGAGAGAGAAAGAGAGCAGGGTTGAGTACATGTTAACAAATGGAGATGTAACTTCATAAATAAAATCAGTCAGCTGTAACACAGCCTCGATAGCATCACTGAACATTATGGAACCTTTGAACATTTAAAAAAAAAATGAAACATTTTCTCACCCAAGATACCCACCTTCTGTGGGTCTGTGAAGCAAATCTTGTCTATTGAGTTTGCAGGAAGAATCTCTAAAAAATTTGTATTGTTGTTCAGTTTGAAAATCCACCTAGATTTGGACAAATGAGTTCATTTGTCCTGTCCACAAACAGAGCTGTTAGATGCCATTTGTTTCTAGAATATTTATTACAGGTAAGGAACAAAGAGAAAAATATTGGAGAAGTAGCCTTACACATCTGAGCATAGAATTCTCTCACCTGGATGTTCGGACATCCAAGATCAACTGAGCTGTACACGAGGTGAATCAGATTTTGAGATGAAACGGAATTACAGGTGGACTCCTAATGTCTCATATACAGCCTTTCCTCAGGAGCCAAGCTATGTGCTAACGTATGTGGGAGAACATATTTTCGTTCATAAAGGATTGATGTCTGTGACATATTTACAAGCCTGCAGAAAGTATGTAAGCAAATCAATAAGTTTTATTCCCAGTAGGGAAAAATTAATGCCTGATGTGGCTGATGCAGATCTATGACTGGGTGCAAGGTTCTGCCATTTGTGTTAGCCACGAGGGGATCCAGACGAGCCTGGGAGAGCGTAGGTGTATCCTGTGCTGTGCAATAGTGATAATGCTGTGTGTTTCTGCAGCACATCCAACATCTGAGACTGCTCAGTCAAGCTTTGCCAGTTCAGGCCTTTCATAGACATTAGTAATTAGGTAAGTAAAATGCAATTCAACTGAACGAGGGAGGAATCAGTATTGATCCTAAACCTCATACTGCTGGTACAGTTGGGCCTGTACCACTGCAGTAGAGATAAAAGAGCTGGTGCATCAATACACATGGTCAGGAGGAGATCAAAATGGCCCAGGTGGTAAATAACCTGGACAAATGCCTGCAGCACCTAAAATTACGGAGCAGCATAAAGACTTGGCAGGTGAATAGTCAGCAGATGCTGTCTTATCTCTCTATTTGCTTTGGATGTTTGGGTCTGACCCAAAACATATTGAAATCAATTTGTATCTTCTCTATTATGATAGGCTGTGCACCAGGCTCTGATCAGCTGTGGGCCTAATTAAATGATTTTCCTCATTGGATGCTAATTAACCCAATAGAGGAATGAAACTGAATGCTAAATGAGGCACCGTATCTGTAACATACGCTTTAGAATAAAAAATTATGGGCTTGATTTCTCACTGTCTTATGTAGTCTCTTATGCCACATAGAGCAAGTGCACTTTCCTACTCTCTTTTATGGGTAAAAATGTAGAAGTTGAGTGAAGAGTCAGACAGAAGGTCTGCAAAGACCTCCTGGGCCACTCTTGCCTGGGACTGGATGGAGTTTTGTACCTCACCATGAGAAATTCAGACCCATCACACTGTGGTGACAGGGTGTCTGCTACTCTTGAACAAAGGGTAAAGCAGGTAACATGAAAATGTGGAATCTGCAGTAATTAATTAGATAATGGGAAATCAATCGTGCTAATGGGTACGTAAACGTTGGCAGGCTCTAAACATTACTGCATGGATGGAAGTGATTTAGTGAACACTTTTTTCAGAGACTGTGGGTGGGAGGCTGCATAGGTCTGGCCAGCAATGATAGTGTGTGGTGCTCTCCTGTGCTGCTTCACAGCTCAGCTTCCAAGCTGAGAGCTGGCTTTAGTGCTTTAGTCAACACACTGAATTCCAGCAAAAAGAAAATCTTTGCTCAACAATCCCATGACACTTCTGTGACAGGGATGGAGAGGAAAAGGCATGGCCTCCAAGAGACACAAAATTGCTGAAAGCAATACATGGTTGGATGGTGATAGGACAAAGGGGAATGATTTTACACTAAAAAAGGGGGAAGATTTAGATTAGATATTCAGAGGAAATTCTTTATTCAGAGGGCGGTGATGCTCTGGCACAGTCTGCCCAGAGAGCTGTGTGTGCCCCATCCCTGGAAATGCTCAAGGCCAGGTTGGATGGGCCCCGGGCAGCCTAAGATGGTGGGGGGCACCCAGCCAACAGCAGGGGTTGGGGGTGGTGAGCTGTAAGGTCCCTTTCAACCCAAATTATTCTGTGATTCTATGATTCTGTGATAAGTTCTAGTCACGCCAAGTAACTCTCTCACCTATACATTTTTGAATGAAATGACGAGGATCATTTTAAAATGTCATGTGTATTGGCAGTTATCCCAGAGGGTGTGAAAATTAGTAGAAGTACATGCCTGGATAGAAAAGGTAGCTCTAATGTTCACAGGTGCACTGATGGGACTTAAAGCTTTAATTTCTAATGAACATCTCTCTGGCATTTGAGGACCCCTGATCTACAGCTATGAGGGATTGTAATTAAAATCCAGACTCCTGTGAGCTCAGAAAGTCCCCAGAGGCAATAAAGTCTGATTGCTGAGCAGCAGTACTGTTCACTTCTGAAATGCTGTCACAGGCTACTCCAAATATGAATGAATGAACAAGACCCATACAAGAGGCAGCTTTTGTCGTGACTAAGGTGGCTGGGGCAGGACAAAGGGATGGTCATGGCCTTGTGCAAAGCAGTGAAGATCTCCAACAAAGAAAGAGACAGTGCTGGATGCTTTGGTCCTGCAGAGCACTGGTTTGTGCTTGGTGGGGGACAAAAACCTAAGAGATGGCGGATTGTTCATGCACACCATGTTGCAGGTGGGTGGACTTATTGCACAGAGCTGCTGCCATTAGCAGAGGAGCATGTTGTGCGTCTGTCCTGACATCAAGTAGAAGAACCCTATCTGATGGCTCATCTCTCTGCTTACAAGCTTGCCTCTGCTTCCCAAAGAAAGATAAATGCTTTACACAAGGCAGAGAGTATGACGGCTTAATGAGGAGGAGGTAGGAGGTAACATCTAAGCGTGACCTCTGCTTTCATTGTTTGTTTGTGCCTTTGACATCTCATAAAACACATCAAACCACCCCAAAAGCACACATCTGGGCTTTTTCTGTTGAATACTTGATGGTTTTTTTAGGCCTTTAGTTACCTGTGGAGCCTACTATTTATTGCATGATGGTTTTTGCCACTTAGGCACTCCGCTTAATCAGATTTGTAAATTAATTCTCTCCTGGGGTTTCTCTTTGTGTGCTCAGAAAGCATAAAAAGCGTTCATGACACGCTTCAAAACACACTGGTTACATTAGTCATCCTCTCAGCATAATAGTTTTATGGAGAGCACTTCATGTTAAAAAAGTCCTTTAAACCAGTGTCTTTATCCCACTTTTGATCCCTGCAGTTATGTTATATGTTAGTAAACAGCTACGCAAAAGCTGTAATCGTGACTTTTCTCTGGAGGAATTACCTACTGTTTCTGTCTTGAAATATCTATTATTATTTTTTCATGATTTATTCAACTGAAAGCATTTTCATACTGGAACCTGACCTTTTCCCAGCAGCTTGGAAGCTACTTAAAAAAATCAGCACTGCTGAATCATTGCATGCCTCATGCCTGTTCCCCATCACCTCTTTGCTCACCAGTCTTCACTTTGTGTTTAACAGGAAACCAGCAGATAAATCACTGCTTTAAATTTCATAGAATCACAGAATAGCTTGGGTTGGAAGGGACCTCAAAGATCATCTGTTTCCAGACCCCCTGCTGTGGACTGAGCTGCCAACCACTAAGTCAGGCACTAGATCAGGTTGCCAGGGCCTTATCCAACCTGGCCTTGAACACCTCCAGCAATGGGGCAATTTCCTAGTTATTGGAAAAAAAAAAAAAAAAAAAAAAAAAAAAGTAGAAGCTCCTAAATGTTCAGAGGCTCAGAAAGGCTGAAGCAGTTGGAAAAAATAAATAGGCAAAGGGAAGACCTGAAAACAAATGGGGATTTCACATTGCTGATGCTGGGATCTTGCAGATGTTGCCAAACTCTTGCTCATGGTTATATTTGCCAGAGAAGGCCAGAAGCACGTGGTGGAGAGAGCCGCATGTTGGAGAAGGATGCAGTAGCAGAAAACACTTTTATCTGACAGAACAATCCGTGATCCTGAAAAGAGAAAGCTTTGCCTTGAATCGCTGCTGAGAGGAATTTGCTCAGCACAGTGGGGAGGAAGCTGGCTCTGACACTGTTCTCCAACAGGACCTTGGAGCTTTCTAGACACATTTCTTCCCAAACCATTTCTCTCTCAGCTTCTCTCATTCCCTGGATCTTGCCTCAGAGCTGTGGGACTGCCAGAACTCCCAGGAATTCCCCCAGTCTTCACCAGTAGGGCACACGTGATGGCAATAAATGCAGATGATGGAGCCCCAGAGAGAAGATGTAGGGCAGCTGTGCTCTCCAGTGTTTTCATGGTCCTTGGTCACCTCAAGAACCTGAGCTCACCCAGCTGCTCCCTGGTCTCACACATTCACTCTCCCATTTCTTCCTTCTCAACGTTGGTTTGTGGTGCATGAATTAATCCCTTCCAAATGTTCCTTCACTTGGAACCAATTCTGGGAAACAGGAAAGTCATTCACTGGGATGCACCTGTGGGCCAGGTTAGTGGGACTGGACCCTACCCATGGGTGTCCATTCACCTCTGCCACCACTTGAGCTTCTCTCTTGCTCTTTCACTGCTTAGCCCTCTGCTTTCCCCCTTCCCTTGGAGAACAGCACAGTGACATGCAGGAAGCAGGATTCTCCTTCTCTGCTGAATTCGGGGAACAAGTGCTACTGTTTTCAGCCAGGTGCCAAGAAACCCTTGTTCACAGGCACAACTCACATTTGCTTCCTGAGCAGCTCCTTTGCTCACCTGCACATCAAATGGGCCAGAGGGAGATGGGAGGTCTGCCAAGCACTGTTGGCCAGGCTTGCAGGCAGCTTTGCATTTTAGGAGAAGATCAGGAACCAGTATGGATATTTGATTCCCATTAAAGAAAAGTACAGGCATGTGTCACGCTAGAGGAAAATAAAACAGATCTAAAGAGGACCAAGGTGGTATGTTTTATGGCTCTATATAGAGCTTTCATCACAGATTAACTTGGCTCATCAGTGCAAACTCTAATTTTGTCCAGCAGTAGTGAAAAAGCCAAGGGGCTAAGGCAGAAGACACAGGGACAAGTGAATTCCTCAGTTTTGTTCTTGATGTGGAGTGAGTGGGATTTGGTTTCCCTGTATTAAACCAGAGCACTGATGTAGATGGGACAAAGGGGGAATGATTTTAAAGTAAAAGAGGGGAAGATTTAGGTTAGATGTCAGGAGGAAATTCTTCACTATGAGGGTGGTAAGGCACTGGCACAGGCTGCCCAGAGAGCTGCGGATGCTCCATTCTTGGAGGTGCTCAAGGCAGGGTTGGATGGGTCTCTGGGCAGCCTGAGCTGGTGGGGGCAACCAGCCCATGGTATGAGTTTGGAATTGGGTGGGCTGTAAAGTCCCTTCCACCCAAGCCATTCTATGATTAAGCCATTCTGTGCTGACCCTGTAGAGCTCTGGGGGTGGGGAAAATAGGATATTAGTGCTGCAGATGCTGTATTTTTCTGGTGATGTCACATGACATCTCTGAGTGATGCTTGTCCAGCATATCTGTCACTCTGAAGAAACATAATTCCTCCAAAACACTGCATACACTGAAGTGGTACATGTTGTCCCATGGGAGTCAGAAATGGATGGTAGCATGAGCTGGATCAGGAAGATGAGCTCTTTAAAAGGTGATGTCCTTAGTATCCCCTCCTAACAGTGGCCCTGGGGAACAGGTCGGAGAATCACGCACCAAAGGATCTAAACTCAATTGGGCTCCTTCCAGATCTTCCTGTTCTCACTTGCAATTGTTTTATCCATAGCTATTGCAGAATTGCACAGGGTGCACGTTTCAGCCTGAGACTGTCCCACTTCCTTTTGTATTCCCGTTATGGTATTACACACAGCAAACATTTTTGGCGACATGCACTCTTTTTTGTAGTTTGGGTATTTCTCATAACAAAAAGATTTCTAAGCCTGGTGTTACTTCTTTCCCTTACTGGGAATATTCAGTCAGCAATTACCTTTGCCAAAGATGATGTATTGCAGGCAGGTGTTGTGGTCTTACTTTTAGCTGTAATACATGGAAAACACATTTTATTTCTGACAGAAATCTTGCTGTTTCAGTGGGAGGCTACCCCATGCAGAGATAGGCTGGTAAGATCAAACTGTACTAATTGCACAGTGCTTTTGAAATCTGTTCCACTTGCAAACAGAATGAATCTAACACTTTGTAACATTGAATTAACAAAGGTCACATTTCATGAATATTGCAGAGCCATTTTCATAGATAATGCAGCAGGCTAGTTAATGATTAGATCAGTAAACTCTTGACGTAAAGCCACGATGAATAAGGGACATATTTTTACAGCTTCCATTATTATTGCCTTAGGAATTTTAACCAAAGCCAGCAGAAATTACTAAGGTACAAGATATCTTTAATATCTAGCCCATCCATTTCTGGTCTTTGCATTGGCTTCTAGATCAATAACAGCAGCTAGAAAATTTAAAAGATTTTATGGTGTCAGTCAGATTCTCAATGGAAAAATAAGCACATTGGTTTCAATCCAGTTCTACTGGATTCTGCAATTAAAAAGTACCCGGCCTCAATAACTGGTGGGAATTGGCAGCACTCAGGCTAGGCCCAGATTCAATTCTCCCTCCTGCTCCAGTGCTGGGGCTGCCAGGTCAGGACAGAACACGCCAGGAGAGCTCTGGTTGTGCCCCAAGCACAGGCCCCAGAGATGGGCTCCAGCTTCATTTCTTCAAGTGAGAAGAAGTGTTCAGGCTACCTGAGCAGCAGTCTGGCTGAACTCTGTGGGATTAAGTCTGTAGTGGGGCAGTATTTGATGTACGATGCGTAAGAAGGCTGTGGAATGAAACCTGCGTGAGCTCAGATTACTCAGAGGCGTAAAAACAGGAATCTTGGGCCCGCGTATAAACAGAGCACATAAAACTGGAGAATGTAATCTTTCAGGATTTAATTAGGCATGATTTATATCCAAATGCTGCACACACACAGGCAATCCATATTTCTCAGTAGGGTTTTATCTACTGTGAGCCATTTGTGTCTGAATTGGATGGGCAAGGAAATCTTGGTGTAAAGCTGTGCAACCACTGGCACCATTCCAGGAGGAATTTTGTGTTTCCTTCATCCACAAGAAATCCCCAGGGGATGGAAAGTGGCTGGTGTTACTCTGCAATGTATTATTGAGAAAAAAATTGAAGGTAAAGCCTGTTTGGGAACACGTGGCTGTATCCATACACTTTGGCGGAGAGCTGGGGCCAACTGAGCCTCTGCTGGGGAAAGCTGTTGTCCATGCAGTGGCACTTGCCATTTGGACATTACAGTTCTTAAATTTTTACTTCTAGACACTTCGTGCCTTGAGGTCATTCAGAACCTGAACTGTAGGCCCTTGAAAATCTGATGCAAATTGAAACAAAACCAGAAACAAAACTAAACTCACCAACCTTTCTGCAGGCAGGAGCTCAGCTACACATAAACCAGCCCCAGCTACAAAACCCAGCCCAGAGCAATATCAGCACCAGGGTCACACAAAACCTTGAAGGCTTTTCCCACAGCTGGACTCCGGGGAACCCTGGCAGGAAGAGGGAGGGCTGTGGGGCCACTGCTCCCGCAGGGCTCACCCTGCCCACAGTCAGCACTTTCTCCAGCCCTGCCTCTGTCCCAGCTGGAAAGGGCTGAAAAATAACTGGAAGTTTCTTGTCGCAGCACACGCACGGCACAGCCAGTTCTTCCTTTGACAAATGAGCGAAAGAAAAAAAAATATATTACGCTGTCATTTAAAAATAGCTCTGGTGGAAATACAGCAGGGAGGGCTTTGGCATTATCATCATACCTGGTGCTGGATAAAACCTGATCCTGCTGCAGGCGTTCTCGCTCCAAAGGACAGATTGTGGTGTTGCAACAAACACCTGAGAAACTGTGGAAGTTTTCTGATAGTGCTGGAGTTTGAGACAAGGGCTCTCTGCCCCTCGCCTGCAGCACAGCTTTAGATAAGCTCCACATACATGGTCTAATCTCTCAAAGTGATGTTCCTGGAGCTTGTTGAGACAGGAGACAGTGAAAGAGCTTAGGCACTGTTCTTCTTCCATACCAGTTCGCTGTTTATGCAAAAAGCAAGCTGGCTTATTCCACTGCCAATCTGGGGTGAGTAACCCTGTGCAAGAGTGATACCATCCTCAAAACTCAAAGTGAAAGTGATCATAAAGACAAGATCCTATTGTAAAGCTCAGCCTTGGTATGGAAACTTCAACACATGATGTTTGTGCCTTCTATCCATGCTCCGACATGGCATATTTTGGTCACAGGCTTTACCGTGTGATTTTTAGGAAGTTGATCTTTGAGCTTTCATTGCAGGGTCATCACTGTCTTTTTGAAAAAGCAACATGAATCTGCAACAGTTTTCCAGTGGCAGAGCTGAAATTCTTTGAACCAAGTTCAGGATCACTGCAGCTTTTGACAGTCTTTCTGGTCTTCACCCTCTCAGTTCTGCTCATACAAAGAATTCAGGTGTTAAAATGAATTTATTTTAGATTTCATTTAAAATGAGTTTAGAGCCATAGAACATCATTTAGTTTTCATCTTTTGATTGGATCTACTTTCAGTGTTCCAATTATTTTCCCCAAAAGGGGAATCAATATTCACTAGATGAAGAAAATCAAGCAATGAACCAAAAAGAGTCTCTTTCAAGAGACTCTTGGATGTAGTTAAAGGTGAAAGAAAAAGTGGATGGAGAGAGAGAAAGTCCACAATGCTTCTGGGATAGTACTGCTTGTAGTCCATTGCAGTGCTCTCAAGACCTGCATCGACCCATCACTCACCTAACACTTCACAGCTGGAGACAGGGGTGAAATCTAGAGGCTGGAAGCACCATTGGTATTAAAGGAAAACAAGTACATTAACAGTAGAGTGATTGCAAATGTAGCTTTGCTAGGTCAAGTGTCATTCTCATGACCCTAAGATTAAAGATCTTTCCTGTTTTTATGTAGTATATCCTGACTGCTTTTTATATGGGACTGCATTAGCAAAGCACATCCTGATTAAAATACATGCCAAAAAAACACCTGAAGAGACACATCAGGTACCGGTGACAAGCTCCAAAGCAGTGCAAGTCCCAAGCTGCTCTTGCAGTCACAAGCCTGTGTGTCCTCTGCATGGCATCTGCAGTGCATGTGGCAACATTCCTTCTCTTTGGGATCCACACAGGTCATTGCTGAGGCACTGACAGATCCACCGTGCTAGCAGATCTCCGCTGTCCTGCTCTTGAGACTAGTTTAATACCAAGGGGCTATGGAGGACTGGTTCTTTTCTCAAGCAATATGGGACTGCTCTTTGGCTCTTTTTCCTGCTTTTTGCATGAAGAAATGGAGGGCTCTGCCCTGACATACACCTTCTGCAGATCCAGAACATTCATTCTTCTTTAAAAAAGTCTGCCAAACCTTGAGCAGCTTTCTGTTTGGGCTCAGCCCATCCCCAAGGAACTGGTGGAGAGAGGCCAGCAGCACATCCTCCTGGAAACAGGCAACGTCTGCACTGCTGAATGCTTCACGTTCCTCTTGGACACTTGTTGGGACATCAAGAAGCACTAGAGACCTGACAGAGAGGTCATTCAGTGTAAACATTTGTCTCTGCTTGCTAATCCTTTCAGCGTTGTCTAAAAACATGGGTAACTTTTGTTTTCTTTTTACCCTTCCATTTGGGTGAAGCCGCCATGACCATTCTCCTTCAGTATACTGGTAGGCAAGTGGATTAGTAGTGAAAAGCAGCATGGCTTGGGCTTTTCCCTTCTTTATGGCTTCTAGGCAATGTGCTGTGATAACTGAACAACCCTGTCTACATCCCATGAGTCTAATAAGTATTTCTCATGTATGAGGTTCAGATTTTGAATAGCTCAGCACCAGCATGCCCTACTGAGAACAAAAGGAGTTGCTGAAATATCAAGCCAAAAGCCATTTGCCTGTAAACACAAGATTCAGAGCTGCTGTCCCAGTCCTGCTCCTCCTGCATTTGGGGTCAGAGAGGGAAATCAGCCTTATTTTTGGAAGGAACAGAACCAGGACAACAAGTTGAGGAATTTATTTTCTTCTCCCTGCCTCTCTCCTCTTTGACTTGTTCCCACACTTTGTGGCACTGTTTCCATTTCCCCCTCAGACTGATGTGCTGCTGTGCAGAAAGGAGCTCATTTAAGAGGGAGTTGGGCCAAAAGAAGGAAAGCAGCATCTGAGGACCATATTTTAAGAATTACTGAAATAGATCCTTGTATCACTTATTTTTTAGAACAAGAAGTAAAAGAAAACTGGAAAGTGCTGCATTTCCCCTTTCTATCATCACAGTTGTTAAGAAGAAGGTGACATTTGCCATCCGCCTCTGAGGACACTGACACCCAGGCAGCTTTTCCTCCTGCCCCAGAGTTTGCCCTGCAGTGCTGCAGCTCTTTGCTCATTACTGCTGCTGTTATCACTCCCCAGGGTTATGGGAAGATAAAGCAACAGAAAAGTTTGCAAATCCAGGTTTCAGGAAGAAATAAGAGGCATACATCTGGTGGGGGAAAGAATGAAAAATAAATTGTTCTGGTGACATGCAGTTGCCGGCTGTTAATTCCTTTGAGGATTTTGTAGTGCTTCCAAAGCAAATACAGGATTAGCTGTTGGAGTGGTGGAGTAGAATGGGATACAGATCCCATGGTTCTTGTAAAACAGATGTTATTTTTTTAGCCAACACAGAGCAAATCTACTTACAGATTAAATTTTGTATTCTTAGGCTGACTGTGAAGTCCAGCCGCCCAGTAGCCCCTATGATAACCTGAGGAAGCCATGATCCTGTTGAGGCGGTAAGTGGTGGGACATTCTCCAGCTTCAGACAGGATGGATGTCCCACCCTTGGAGCATGAAGTTCCTGAGTTGCCAGGAGGGTGCCAGTCCTTTCAATGCAGCTTCATCTCATTATGCAGAGGTGAGGTGAGCAGAGCAAAAAGCAGCCCAGTATGTACCAGCATGTAGCAGGTAGAAGGCAGGTCTCGTTTGCCTGACACATTTCTGGTGATTCCCCAGCTGGAGGGGCTGCCCATCCCAGCTGCACCAGTTGGTGGTGCTCAGAAGAAATGCCACCGTTATAAGAATGCCACTGTTTTGTAAAGCTTTTTCAGGACCTTCCAGTGCCAGATATCCAGACATGCTAATGCAAAATGCATTAGCCTGAGCAGCAGGAGCTCTGGAGTTGCTGGCGCCGTTGAGTTCTACTCATTTCATCTTTATTATAAATACTGCATTGTCGTCTCTTTCTCTTCTCTTATCCTTTCTTTAGAAAAGAATTAGAAGGCTGACTGGTCCCTTTGACATAGTACAGTTGTTAAACCACAGGCAGTTAATACCTCCTTCAGTTGTTTAAGGCGAGTATGTGTATTTCATTGGATCAACTGAATTAAATCTGTAAGAGCCAAAAGTCCCCTCCTCATGACTGATGCATTTTTCCACCTCTGAGCTAAAAGCAGAAGAAATTCCTCCTACACCTGAAGTGCAAAATCAGCCCACCTTCAGGCTTGCACCTGCTCAGAGTTCAGCTTTTGGGGGTTCAGGATGTGTTCTGATCAGGGATTTGGATGAGTAGCAAGGCTCAATCCGCAGCTGAGCTTTCCCACCAATTCCCAGCCCACACAGAGCTCCAGAATGGGGCTGAGCAATGCAGGCCCACCCTCTGCTTCTACACTGAGCCTATTGCACAGGGCTGACTGTGGGGGAATTTGCATTTCTCAGTACCAGTGCAGTCATCAGCTGCGCAGGACTTCATGGGTTTGACCCACTGCAGTTTGAGATGAAAATATATAGATAGGGAGAAAGAAAGAAGGACTATCATTTGAAGATTCAGACAAGGAAAAGCTTTCACTGATTTTAAGAACTAATATTGCTTACTTTCTCTGAAGTTAATTTTGATAGACTTGAGAGGCAACAGGGCTGCAGTCTACTTAAAAGGAAACAAAACAGCATTTGACCCAACAAATCTTTTCCAGCCTCACATCTTCCCTGCTTTTGCATCCATTCACACTCTCTGGCTCAGTTCAGTTGCCATGTGCTATCTCCGTGCTCCTCGCTCCCTTTAGCAGCTCTGTCTGGCAATATACTTGATGCAATGTGGTTCAAGTCCATTCCCAAAGGGCCAAAAATGCACAGCCCCAGTGATCAGGAAAGGCAACCAGTTCCTCTCAGCAGGGTCACTCTTTGTAGGTGACTCCAAGAGATGAGACCCCAGCTCACAGTACATTGTTTATTATTAGTCTTCTCTGTATCATTTTACAATTGCAAAGCATCTCAAGATCTGTCCCTTCAGGAATTCTTCATGTTTATTGTACTATATTGGGGTTTTACCTCGCACTCACTTTAGTGAGTGCCATGTAGCATGCTCTTGACGCTTGAGGTTTTCTTTTATTTATACATATGTAATATATATATATCCTAAATTTATATATCTGGTTTTGTTTAAAAGTGATGTTACTTGTTTTAGAAGTACTTTGTTTACTGGGTTCTTATTACAGTCCCATCTAACTCTTGGGTGGTGGATGTTACCAGCAGAGCTATAACTGAACCAACAGGCTTTCAAACATCTGGATTTCAGCCCCCATCTAGCTCTCAACCTGCTGGTCCTACAGCTTCCGAAATGATGCCTTTAAGGGTAAAGAAGCTCATACTCGGCTGCCCTGAGCTCAGTATTTCCTTCAGGACTCCACTCTAACTTTTCATTCTTCCAGTTCTTTACTCCTGGCAGCTCATGTGTCTGACATTGATGTACAAGAAGACTCTGCAGAGGAACTGATTAAAGTTACGTTTGCTTTATGCTTAGAAACTCTAGCAAATAATAAAAGCACCTCTGAAAAACAATAAACACCAGAATGCCTTTCCCTGTCTGGGAGTTCTTACTGCTTCTCCAGTCCTTTGAGGTTTCACTGGTGTGTTTCAAAAAATGGCATAAAATGGCTCACCACCCTTTGCTTAGTCTTTTAGTCTTTTGTTTCTAGACAAGGTGTTGGGTTTTTTTTTTTTTCCTTTTTTTTTCCTTTTTTTTTTTTTTGGCTGTCTGTCTATATTGGGACTTGATCTACGTGGTGTCTTTATAGTGCTCAAATTTCAAATTTCTCTGTTCTTTTTTTCCAGTAGCATTTTAGAAGAGACCTCTGAAAAGCCAAGGTCTCTCAGGGCAGTGCTGATGGTCCTTGGTACTTTGATTTGGAGCTATGATCATTTATGCTGTCTGCATAAAACAGACATTTTAATTGGCACTGAGAGTTAAAGTTCATACAATCTTTAGAATTCAAATGGAATTTGTACATACATAAGAAAATTCCTCAGGCCATGTGTGTATGTGTGCATAAACATGTATTTACATATGTATGTCTATTAATACACACACAGACACAAATGAATAAAAAACCCAAACTACATTCTGGCAAAAAAGGTGTTAAAAAAGCTGTATCACAGAAAGTCAATAGTCAATATATTCAGTAGCATAGAAAACATCCAGTTACCCTCACAGAAGATGCCATTTTCCTAGTCTCATCCACAGGAACTGTGTTACCCTACCCATATATACCATATATACAGTGCCCACATTACTGAAGGATTTAAATGGTGCAAAATAGCAACATATTTTTCAGCTGCTGGTTTTCAGGGAGCCTTTCTGCTCTGGAGTTTCTCAGCTTGAGGAAGTGCTAAGCTGTGCATAGAAAATTCCTGTATTTAGGGCAGCTGTGCAAATTGCAGTATAATTTTCCCATGCCCAGCTTGAAATACAACTTCCATCTTTCTCCTACTTAAGCGTATCCTAGTGTGAGACAATACTGTATTGAGAAACACTTCAAACTACAATAGTAGCAAAACAATTCTTTTGTTTTATTATCAAGTGGAAAGAATCCCTGAGGACTTGAGAGAACTTCAGAGAAGCCTATACAAGCAAAAAGAGAGGTTACTTATGTTAAGCAAGGTTCTTACTGATGTACTGTCAACGTGCACGTTCACACAAGGAGTGCACAAACACCCAAGTATGATCGGGATTTCGGTGAGGGACCCTTCCCTCTTGCCCATACTGGGGGGCCAAGGACTAATATCTGTCACCATTCATGATATTTCAGACACAGATGAAGCATAGGAGCAGAAACAGGTCCTGCCATAGTCTGACTCCTTCTTTTTTGAGGACAGATTTTATCCTTCTGTATTGACATTTGCAGTAAAGATGTTTCGTTCCAAGTGTCTCTTGCCTGAGAAACCAGCCTATAAGATGACAGCGCTCGTATTCCATCAGAAATAGATCAGTCAGGCTGTCAATTAAAAGCATTCACTGAAGGTGAGCAGTGGATAAATTAATATATTAGGAAAGCTCCATAGGTCATCAGTTCCCTGTCAGGGACGGGAATGTCACAGCACATTGCTTGCTGGGATTGCACATGATGGTAATACTGTCTGTCATCACCTGGAAGCAGTGTTAATTACACCATTGCCTGCAGCCTGCATTGGGCTGTCTGCACTTGGGAAGCAGCTCTGCCTCTTGCACTAGAAGAACTATTGTCACATGCCCAAAAGGAGGTAAGTCTGGATCTGTGTGTAAGCAGTACTATGTGGAGTCAAGATCGCAAGTAGATGAAGTACAGTCAGCGTGGGGCATAGGAGCATAGGAGCCATAGGAGATCCTCACAGGTGTCAGCAGCATTTGGCAGTAGTTATTAGCCAAGGCGCCAGGGACCAGGAGGTCCCACATTCTCAGCAATTTGCTCCAGGTCCAGAGCACCGGCAGTGGGGTCCAAAGTCACTCCAAAGGAAACACAGACCAAAGTGGTGAGCTCCCAACCATTCTCTGTGAAGTCCTGCCCTCTAAAGCAAAGGTGACCCAGGATCATAGAACCACAGAATGGAAGATGGAAAGGACAAGATGGAAGGGACCCAAAAAGATGATTGAGTCTAGCTCCTAGCTCTGCACAGCACCACCCAAAACACAAACCCTATGTCAGAGTGCTGTCCCAACACTCCTTGAGCTCCAGCAGCTCAGGGCTGTGCCCACTGCCCTGGGCAGCCCGTTCCAAGCCCACCACTCTCTGGTGCAGACCCTTTCCCTAACCCCCAGCTGCCCCTCCCCTGACACAGCTCCATGCCGTTCCCTCGGGCCCTGTCGCTGTCACACAGCAGAGTTCAGCGCTGCACTCCGCTCCCTGTGAGGAGCTGCAGCTGCCATGAAGCCTC
Source organism: Tragopan temminckii (assembly GCA_028571105.1). Lineage (NCBI taxonomy): Eukaryota > Metazoa > Chordata > Aves > Galliformes > Phasianidae > Tragopan > Tragopan temminckii. The sequence continues at coordinate 20,224 of JAOWBP010055994.1, forward strand.
CCCTCTGCTCCTCTGCTCCAGCCTGAACAAACCAAAGGACCTCCAGAGCCTTACCCATCTTTGTAGCCTTCCTTTGGATACATTCTAATAGTTTTATGTCCTTATATTGTGGTGCCCATACCACTAAGTAGGAAACAAATTACAAGTAACATGTGAAGACATGACTGCTCAGAAGATGCAGAAGAGCAAATCTACACACAATGTGCATCAGAACTTGAGGAGAAGGAAAGGAAAAATGCTCAGCAGCACACTCTGATGGTCATTTCCCTCAGATTATGTTTTGTTGCCTAGAATAATGTTTAAAGCATTATATTATTGGCTGATGTTCCTCAGCCAATCAGTTCACATCTGTTTTTTTCAACTTCTTCATATTTATCCTCCCAGAGACCTCTAAACGGAAGTAGATGTTTTCAGAGATGCGAAAGGAATTCTGGATTAGTTTGGGGTTTTTTGGAGATGAAGAGGAATTTGAGGGCAAGAGCAGTTTATATTTACTCACCAAGCCCTGTATTTTGTAATATAGATACCAGACATGAAAGAGGAAAGTAATGGAGATTTCATGAAAAGAAAAGTACCTTCTATCCATTAAACATATATCCAAAAAAATATTTACAGTCCAAGTAATGAAAAAACATCCTTTACTGGGAGACAATTGGTTTGTCACAATTCAGACAAATAATTGTTATGCAAAAACAATTCTTAATTTAACAAGGCAGCACAGTACCTTTGGGACTGCTCCCACAAGCTGTATTCCCGTCTCTCTGGAAAAACAAAATGACCCAAATCAACTGTTTGCATTGCAGCATCGGGTCAACTGCTCCGAAGGCATGATCACTGGGCACAGGAGCTGCTTCTGCCAGAAATCCTAGACGTTTTACGTCATGCGAATTCTGGTTCTTAGTTTCCTGTTACTGTTTTCTTTCAGTTTAGGGATAATCCGAGATGTATGGTTCTTGCCATTTAAAACCAAGAGAAAAACCACAACAGTATTTTCCACGTAAGCCAAAATCTTTCGCATGTGCCAACTGTCAGAGCAGACAAAAGAGCTTTGATCATAGTCAGACACCATAACTAGCTACTTGTTTTAATTACAGAAAGTTTTAGCTATTATTACACGACAGGCTGCCACATTCAGCACATGACAGAATTTTATGAAAGCTTTTCATTTCTCTCAGCACAGCTCCAGCCCTAGGCTATTTCACTCACAGCAGAAGCATAAGTTTGAATGATCCCAAGGAGATAACTCATCCTGAGACTTACAACAACCCATATTTGCACCAACTCCGCTCCCAGCCGGATGGGAAACCATCACCCTCTCTGCCCCATCCGGTGCAGAGCTGTGCACTGCCCGCAGGTCATGTGCTTTCTTTTGTTCTTTAAATTCTTCAGAACTAAACAATTCTAAATCCATGGGTTTGGGGACATATTTCAGCTATTTTAGAATTCTTTTACTTGATGTTTTCTTTCTATTTTTAGTACACTAGCTGTTTTGAGGGGCTGATGAGCTCAGTCCCAAACTATTGATTTCCTGCCCGAATTGCTGTCAGAGAATCAGAAAGAAATAGCTGTGGCACAGGTCAGCCCAAACATTTTCACAAGGGCTGTTACACGTTTTCATCTCTATTAGCAGTACTTTCATTTTGGCAAACCTTTCTGTGAACAAACTCACAAAAGCGCTGATGAAGAGCAAATCAAAGGGAATATGACAGTTGTCAAAAAGGCTCTGTGTTTTCTGTTTGAACAACTGCTTATAAGTACTCATTTTCTCATAGCTGGGAGCTCTAATGCTCATCTATTCAGCACATTACAGAAAAAATACTAAATTACATCCCCTATCGCTGCATCTAATTCCAAATGAAGTCAAATAAGTGCAGTAAAGAGAATAAACAAATAATTAGTGACACTGATAACATAGGAATTGGGCTGAAAGAATGTCTTTCCTTTGGAAAAAAGAGAAGCAGTGTCAGAGTTGTTGATTAATTTAACAGCCATTAAAACATCTTATTAACTCAAGTGCTAATTGAGTGCTTGGCAGGAATAACAGAGCAGAGCCAACCACATGCATACATACAAATCGCTAAAATTTGAAGAAATTCTCTGGCTTAATATTTCATTACTTCTATAACTTGATTTTGTAGTGTGTTTGGCTGGCTTATGTGGCCTCACCTGCCTGCTTTGTGTTGGTTTTGAAGATGCCATGTTCTGATGGCTCACAACCTCTGCTGTTCTTTAAAATGTAAGTCCATTTATAGTCCTCATGGCTGAGATCTTCCAAATCTGAGTGAAACAAGTGCCTTGCAGTGGTACCTGAGTTTGCACAAAGACTGAAAGGTGCCAGCTGCTGAGCCTTGGAAGGTCTCAGTGCTGTAACTGCTGAAGTGACAGGCACCAGAGGTGGGGAGGTAGGCACTGAGGGAACAACTGCTCCAACCGTTCCAGTCAAGAAATCACAATCATGTTCAGCTCCACCTTCATGGAATCACAGAATCATAGAATGGCTTGGGTTGGAAGGGACCTCAAAGATCATCGAGTTCCAAACCCCATGCTGTGGTCAGGGTTGCTACAATAAGTCAGACAGCCAAGAACCCATCAAGCCTGGTCTTGAACTCCTCCAGAGATGGGATATCCACAACTTCTCTGGGCAACCTGTTCCAATGCCTCACCACTCTCTGAGTGAAGAATTTCTTCCAAACATCTAACCTAAATCTCCCCTCTTTCAGTTCAAATCCATCTTCCTTGTCCTATCACTCCCCCTTGTCCAATCCCGTGCCTTCCCAGGAGCAGTGTTTGGTTTTCAGAGCAAAAGATTATTTTTTTTTCTTGTACATGGGCAGTGTGCAGGAAGAAGTTAGACTAACATTACTCCATCATCTGTATTTGAATCCCAGATATTTGTGGTTGAAACACATTGCTTCCCATGTCCTTTCTTCCCTTGTACCCATAACATGTTAAAACATCCCTAGATGGCAAAAGGACAGCCACGCATTGCTGTACTTCGCATCTGTAGAAGCACAGAAGAGAACACCTCCACTCCTTCCCCACCATCGCACCCAGTGGGAGGGAAGCAACTAGTTTTTCCTACCTGAGCAAGGCCAAGACATCACACTGCGTGAATTTTGCTTGGGGTCTGAAGGGGAATATATACCACTGCAGAAATTGTTGCAAAACTCCACACTTCTCCCATTGATGACTACAAACAGATGTGGTGGTGGGGAGCTCGCTCCTATAGGGCAAACCCAAACTTCCAGTCATTTCATATTAGTTAGCCAAATATAGGCAGGAGGTATTTTGAGCTCAGAGACTTCAACATCAAGTGACAGCAAGCAAGATGGAAGAAAACTTACAAGTCATGAAGACCATGCATAACACCACCTTAAGTCCGTCTTCCAGACCTCAGAACAGACACAGCTCAAGTTATTTGTCTTTAAATACACAGGAAGCAAAGCATGAAGCCAGAAATTACAGCCAGTCTACTGCTGCCCTCGTTGACTCAAGCTGCTGACTTGTGTACAGCTTCTCCATGTGCTCCCATACGACTTCAGCACGAGCTCCTGTATACTGGGAGTCTGCTGTTATTGCAGTATCTGCTGCTCAGTATGAGTTTTGCACAGAGCTGCTTTGAGCCCATAGGAGCCTCTGAAAGATTATTTAGCTGCAGCTTAACATCTACTAAGCTGCCCTGGATGGTCTGTTTGCAGCTCCACTGGAGCATGGGCCAATAAGCATGAACAGTCAGGGCGGGGCTGGAAGCTGTGTCTGGGACAATGTTTAGGCACAGGAACTCAGGTTATAAAGTTCTCTGAAGGGTCGAATCCACTGTGAACCTTGGTCAGAGAAGAGTGGGTGTTTGTGCTGTGTCCATTGCCTTTCCCAGCCTCCTAGAAATGATCAGCCACCTAGCACTGGTGCTTATTAATAACCTCGCTTAAGGAAATTGGCTGGAGTCTTACTTTTCATTGTGCTGAATGAATGGGACTAAATATAATCCAGGGCTCATTTTGGTGGATAACAATGTGAGAGAAACTTCCTGTTCTAGCAGAAATTCTCTGTTTAGAAGTAGGAGTTTCTCCAGGCTTGGTGAAATTCTTCAAATTTCAAGAAACATTAAGGTCACCATCTAAATCCTCTATTCTCCCAAGTAAAGATATTCTTTTAATACTCTGTGTGAAGGGTAATGTAGTGTCTTTATTATAATCCAGCTGAAAGTACAAGATATTTTAATCAATGAGAGCTCAGAAACAAAGGAACTTCTTGGCTGAAGACTCACATTCAGTAAGAATTTTTTTCAGCTGAACTGGAATAAAGACATTATTTAAACATGTATCTGTCATCTCACACTGCCTGCAGCTAGCTGCTGGGTCTCTATTTCTCAGGTGCACTGTCTCCTTATGCAAAGGTAAAAATACATATATAACAATTTCCTTGCATGGCTTCACGTGGGATTATGCCTTCTTCGTTAGTGGAGTTCTGTGTCAGGAGGGTTCCAGGTGCTGTCAGGTCTGTGAATGTGCTCCATCTTTGCAAACACGCCTGCTGGTGTTGCAGATTTGCAAAACCAAGGCCCATAGTGTCTGATTTGTCAGTTGATGTTGACTGAAGGACAGGTGCAGAGACTGTGGGAGAGGGAAGCACAGGAGAACCAGGAGCTCAGCAGCAGTACTGCTGCCAAGACTGAACTTATGAGATTCAGTGATGTAAAAATGCATTAGCTTTGCCCATCTCCCTTCCCTCATCTTGCCACTAGTTACCAAGCCATCAGTCCTTCTGACAAGTTCTCCAGGAGCTCTGATCCCCTGGCACTGCTGGCACAAACAGCCTCCTTGCAAAGATCTTCACTGTGGGAGAAAAGCAAGCTCACCTGTAAGTACTCTTTCTCTGCAAGTGCAACATCTGGTATTTTCCTGTTTGAAGGGTGCCACACATAAATGGACCTGAAATCAGCACTGCCAATAAACAGACACTTCACCGTCTCAGAAGGACAGAGACAGCTTGGTCCTGCTGGGCTTTGAGCTGCCCCATGCATCAAAGATCGAGGTGCAGGGGGTGGAAGAAAAGAGGTGAGTGAGGTCAGCAGGCTGTGTGGGGAGGGACGTGCTGGAGATGAAGAGGAGAAAGGGCAGGAGGCCCTAGGGGTGGAGGGGTGAGAGGAAGTGGAAGGGAAGAGACGTATGAGGTACCTGCTGGGCTTTTGCTGGTGATCCTAGAGCTGTGATTGTCCGCAGGGGTCCCTCCACTGCCCCCAGAGGAGCTCCTGGCACTGGTACAGCCATATCTCTGAGCCTGGAGCACTTGGGTGAAGAGCTGGAAGGCACCCTTCTGCCTGTGTGTCGTTGAGATGGCCAGTTGTGCAGGACAGACGGCTCGCACCCAGGCAGGCCCTGCAGAAACCACTGCGTGCGAGGAGTGGCTGCAGGACACAGCAGGAGATTTCGTGCTCTCTCCCTGTGCTTTGATGTGCTTGGCTAACAGGTTAATCAGCTGTTTGTTGTCAGGCCTGATGGGAAAATATCAACAAACACAAGTAGAGAATGGAGAGAGCAAAACCTTTTTCTGGCATATGCTCCTTTGACTGCAACATCAAAGATCTCATTAAGATATTTTTGTAGATCATTTAACTCCAGAATAGTCAGGGACGTCAAACCCCATGTGCAGAAAAATCTGGGGAGGAGAACAACACTGCATGGGCAAGGGTGTTTAATATTTCACAAAGGCCATGCACAGACCAACACACGGTTCTCAAAACATCCTAATTAAAATGCTTTAATGAGTGTATGTTTATAAACTAGCAGACAGCTTTGCAAGTCCCAGTTATATCAGGCACCACGGGGGCATCCTTTCTCTTTCCCAGGGGAAGGACACATCTTAAACCCCTCAGAACTTCCTTTTGTCACTGGATGATTTTCCTCATCTCAAAGGGCCAGGAGATTTTTTTTTTATCCAGCTAGAAACCAGTCACGCAAAGCAAACAAAGTGTGAAGGGAGCAGCAGAGATGATCTCGTTTCCTCCCCAGGGCTGTAGTTTCAGTTCCCCAGTGTCATCAGTGGCATCCAGAGCAGGCACCCTCCAGCTCTCCCACAGGTACTGGGAGCATTCCTCCATCCTCAGCCACTTTGTCTTGTTCTTGGAGAAGAGAGAAGAGGAGTCCTTCAGAAAAAGCCAGATGATACAAATCCAGGGACACACTCCCATTTCCAAAATGACATTTTTTAAATGGAGAAAAAAAACTGCTTTAGACACTCAGAATCTGAGACGGCGAGATATGCATCTCTGAAGAACAGGGCTGAAAAAGCAAGGTAAGGAAAGGCAAGTGGAGAGATGCCTTTGTTTATTTTGTGGGAAGTCCCCTGGGTCAGGAAGGGCTTGGGGGCTCGCTAGGAGAAAATCTTGCTGCCAGGACTTAGTTGCCACCTTTACAGGAAAGTCAAGGACTAAACATGCTGCAAAGATCGAGTGAATTTGCTCACAAGGAAGCATGCTGCGCTTTATCTGCTTTATCAGCACAGAGATAAGAGTTGGCTGCTGCCCTTCACAAACAGCCCCACAGCCCGTCCCATTGCAAAGCTGCAGAGAAGCAGGATGGCAGCTCATCTTGCATGGCCTTTTCCTCTGATTATTAACCTGGGCTGAATGCATGTTCTCAGCAGTTGCATTTGGACAGCGCTGACAGAGAGCTACCACGAGCTGGATCTACAGAAATGTGCATGCTGAGTGAGCAGCTGGATGATGGAGGAGCCTCCACTTCAACTTGCAATGGACAGGGAGAAAATGCATTTTAGTTATGCAAGCCACATGCGCATTTTTCTCATATAAAGAAAGAAAAATAGGTCTGCACCTTGTCTTTTTGTGAAATCGTCACTTGGTTTGGAATCTATGGATAATTAACAACATTATCAGGCAAATTTAAGTGCATTGTACTTTGTCAGCTTCACCTACCTTCCAGAGAAACACGGCACTGCCATCAGGAAGCGCTCAGCACTATTTTTACATTGGTTCTGTGAGAGAGGGCCTGTGGGAAGGCATCTTCCAAAGGAATGCAGACGATATCTTTTAGGAGGAATTAATCCTTAGGAAACAATTACCCGCTCTCACCAATGACCAGAGGATATTTTTCTCTCTGGGCTGGAGTTTATACACAGAGCGCCGTGTGCACCGAAAGAAAATCATGACTCATTGACTTTAAGGAACTGTTCAGTGAAGCCAAATTTTCCAGCGCTCCTCCCTCTCCCTTGGCTGGCTGTCCCCTGGGCACACCAACCCTCTATCAGCGGTCACAACAGAGTCACAAAGTCCTTTTCATTTCCTCTGAATCGGAGAAGTCAGGCTTTGTCAGGACAGTGATTCCACACAGCTCTCGTGCATCCTGAAAGCTGCGTGAGAGGATGCTGGCATGCTAAACTCAGCTCATTTCTGTGCTCCGTGATTTTGCAGTGCTGCTCCCTCTAGCTAGGCGCATCTGGCAGCGGGCTGGGCTCCTTATCTCTGCCCCCAAACCCCGCTGTGTCAGGCACAGCAACATCACAGCATCGTGTCTGTCACACAGCTGTAACATCTTTCCCAAGGGCAACCATTGTGTGAATGAGCGTTGTCCTAAAAGTGGCCGCTTTTACCCCAAGTACCTAGAAATACATGAGCTGACACCTATCCAGGCTGGAATGTTTTGCTAGTGTCAAAACCCGCATAAACTCACATTTTACCTGTGTATGAAGTACTCTTAGCAGCATCACCTATGGGGAAAAATAGTAAGAAGAGAAAAGCGTCAATATTTTATCAACAAACAATTGTAAATAAAGTTTGTGCATTTTTTTTTTCAGTACATCACCCTCTCTCTATTGCGACCCCGCAGACAGCATTCAGAAATCTTTATGAAGCAGTGACTTCAGAAATGTTGCTGTCTCCCTGAACGTGACTGGGACGAAGCTTTGTGATGCTGTGCAGACGGGACTGCAAAGCCTTTCACAAAGTTATCGTTGAGGAAAATAAATAAGCAAAAGCTACAAGTGGTGTTGGCCTAAGATTTTAAAACATTGAGTGACTTTTTATGGAACACATTTCCATTTATCAGCTTCACAGAGCATGTGGTGGGGGTCAGGTTGGCCACTCATCCATAGCATGAACCTGTATTTCTAATTTTGCATCCTGCTTGTTGAATCTTGCCAGCAACTGCAAAGTCTTTAGGGAAAGACTTACGTTTTCCTTTGTGTCTGCAAAATGCCTGCCACAATGCCCGAGCTCTCAAGATGCTACCATAATAGTAATAATAATAATAATAATTATAACCATGAGCATAATTCCCATTGTGAGCAGCGTGCAGCAAGGCAGCCAAGAGCCCTGCCATGAGCAGTTTTATAGCCTGCTGTCTAATTACTGGCATAGAGAGGGTGCAAGGAGATTGGCTATAGAGGGAGAAGAGGGAAGAGCTCTTGGGGGAATCAGAGAATAGCTTGAGTTGGAAGGTACCCCTAAAGGTCAACTTGTCCTATTCCCCTGCAGTGAACAGGGACACCTACAGCTCCATCAGGTGCTCAGAGCCCCATCCAGCCTGACCTTGAGTGTCTCCAGGGATAGGGCATCCACCATCTCTCTGGGCAACCTGTGCCAGTGCCTCACCACCCTTATAGTAAAAAACTTTTTCCATATATCCAATCTAAATCACCTTTCTTGTAGTCTGAAATCATTTCCCCTTGTCCTATCACAACAGACTCTGCTAAACAGTCTGTCCCCTTCCTTCCTACAGCCCCCCTACATACTGAAAGGCTGCTGTCAGATGTCCCTGGAACCTTCTCTCCTCCAGGCTGAGGAGCCCCAGATCTTTCAGCCTGAGAAAACATGAGCGTCTTACAACAAGGTAGACTTGCTCTCCTTGCCCATGTTTAATGAAGATGCTATGACTAAATATCTTCAAGGTATTGCCTCAGACGTCCCTGTTTTCTTCTGCTGGGGAAGCCTGGGTGGATTCTGAGGTCCTTCTGTGTTTCTGTGGGATATCTGCAGGCTGGAGGAGGCCTTGAAATGCTCCAAAGCAGTGACAAAAATCACAGCATGGCCAACGCACATAAAACCACCAAGCCTGGGACAAGGCTGTGCTGGGAACAGGCTGCACAGGTGCTAAGGGCACATGCAGAAAGTTGGATGTATCCTGAAACCCTCTGATTTATGGCCCAGCTCCAAGCCATCTGCCTAGCACACAGCTGAGAAATCTCACATGGAAACAAAGCAGCCTTAGGTCTGGGACAAAAGGGACCATCCAGGCAATAAATAAAGCACTGCGGTTTTGCAGGGAACCAAGCTACGTATTACATTTAGAACTGAGCCAGGAGGGAGCTGGTTCTTGTTGCTGCATTTGGTTTATGTATTTTTTTAATGGGAAAAACCAGCAATTTTGGAATTTGTTTTCCACTCTGAGGCAGGTAATAAATGTCATGCATTGCAATTCTAACATTGCCTAATTTCAGGCACATCAAAGTACTTGGTTTCCATGAAATCAGTCTTGAAAATCATACATTATATCTATTACACTTTTGTATGAGACTGAAAGAAATTCAACCCAAACATTTCAGAATGAAAATTAAAATTGTTCTTTCTTGTTTTTCTTTCAGTTTCTCCATAGAAATGAAATTTTGTCCAACTTAGAGCAGTTCTCCAAGAGGATTAATTTCTCAGCACACTGGCCTTTCCATAGAGGACACCAGTCACAAGGTGACCCATCCCCACTGATGTGACCACATTGCTGCTAGAAGCTTGTCCCAGCAGGGTCAGCATTTGCACTGGGAGCCAGTGGCAAAAGCCCAGCCTGCAGCTGCAGCTGACAATGAGATGCTAAAAGGCAGCCTAAAAACTAACCACTGATTGGGGTGAGGAGGATCAGCTGCTGTATCACTGCCTCAATCAATGACGAGCATGGCACTGGCTGGGAGGACTTCCCTTTATTAGGAGCTGTGCTCTTACTCACACGTCATTGTGTCTGAGCAAATACAATCTGTTGACTTAATGCTGGTGCAGGTGCCGGGCTGCATCTTGCCCCACTTGTTATCAGGCAGAGCAAGCGGGGCACCCCATAAAGGCATGTGAAAATCCCACAGCTGTAAGAAGCTGGGGGGTTTTCTTGTGGGTGTGGGTGCTTGGCTCTCCCTCACTTCCCCACTGCTGTTAGCAGGCAGAAGGGAACACGGACAACGCTTCTCCTGCAAGGAAAAAAACCCCAAACAAACAGTTTCACATCATCTGCACAGCATGAGTGGACGTCCCGAGCAGATGTGTTATTTAAGGAGCATTTCAGCAAGCACAGAGTGGCTTTCCTAAGGCCCCTGGCTCTGCAGCCACCTAACCACACCTCCGGGTGCCCAGTGGTGGTGCTCGGCAAAAGCATCTGGCCTGGCTGGGCTCCTGTAGCTGCGTTTACCGGTATTAAACCAAAGCAGGGATCTCCGGCCGTGCAGCACCCAGGGGATGGCGTCAGCGTGTTGGCTGTGGTGGGGATGCAGCCATACCGGGCACCAGCCCCACCGCGCCGGCAGCCCTCGCCGTGGGAAAGCCTTTGATGTAACCAGAGCTCCGGGGCCGCGTTTCCACCCCGGTACCTGATCTCGTAAACATCAGCGATGGCGCGGCCGCCGAGCACGCAGAAACCACATCCTGTCACCCGCTCGGCAATCGGCGGGGCCATCTCGGTGGCCAGGACGCGGAGGAGTTGCGACACTCGTCTGCGTGCTGCAAGCGGGAGCGGTTCCGTCGGGGCGAGGGGTCAGCGATTTGCACCCTGTGACCCCGCGGCTGGTGAAAGCCCGTCCGCGTGCAGCCGGGCTTTGAGAGAGCCTACGTGCATCGGTTGGCTTTTGCCAGTAATTCTCCTTCCACGGGAACGCGGAGTTGACTTTATAATTCATGCGTGCCTGGGAAGTGCGACCCAGTCCCGCTGGAGCAGCAAGCTCAGTGGGAGTTTATTTATTTAAAGCGGCGCATGAGGTAGCATAGAAAAAAAGCAAATCTATCAGAAACCGTAAGTCTTAATCCTGAAACGGCTTTGCTTTTTGTAAAATACGGTCTGGAGAATCTGCTTTTACAATGTGGCTTCCACAGAGCCTTGGCTTAACATTTCAATCCCCACAGAACTACATTATAGCATAATAATTAAAACATTTACAAAATGAAGATAATCTATGGCCGATCCAAGTTTCTATGGAAATTTGGAGGCTATGGTGTATGCAGCTGTTCCCATCTAATGCAAAGGTTGGCTGTAGCTCTGCTTCTGAGCACATTCGTAACTTAGGGGATAATTTATCCACTCTGTTTACACAGTTCTCAGCTTGCACAGCCCTCAAACCTTTTCTATGGTTCCCAAGCAAAGGGCGGCCTTACCCTCCCCTCTCAACCTGAGCAATGCCAACAAAACTCCTCTGCTGAGAGATACGTGTGCTCACATGGGCGCCACAGGCTCTGTTGGAGATACGTCAGAGCAACTCACAAGAGACACGGAGATGCGTGCACTCTGTCCTGCAGTGTCCCATAAACACAGTGCCACAAAAACTCACTGTCTTTCCCCTTGGTGAGGAGTTGAGCTCCTGTTTGCTCCCTTCCTGAGCAGCACCCCAGTGCTGCTGCCTTTCTGGGCAGCAGGGGAAGGGGCACAGCTGGATGGCACTGCTGTGGCTCACCTGTGGGTATGGGATGTTCTGCTCCTGGGGGGATGTTTCCTCCTGCTCACGTTCATGGCAGGACAGGGTCTCACATTCACAAGTTTATCAGCTCCAGCGAGTCTGTGGGTGATGCAAGCAGTTTTCATTTTGCACTGTGAAATTGCTAATGAAGAAGCGTTAATGACTGCCAAGGAAAGGAAATTAGCCAGCAGCACACAGCTCCAGCAGCCACGCAATGGCCCAATGGGTGCAATTTTTTTTATTATTATTATTATTATTTTTTTTTTTAGTCTGAACTCAGAAAGCCTTAGAGCGTCAGTACTTTGCAGTCTGAGGGAAGAAACGAAAACCAACAAAAGATTAATCAGTCGATCGATTGATAACACAAACAAGAGACACTGCAAACCCTATTATTTTAATTCCTGGCCGTGTGTAACTGCTGCAGCACAGCTGAGCTGCTGTGGGGATGGAGGTGGTGGTGGCTCAGAAGTGCCATTTATTTTGAAGAGCAGCTGTATTCATAGGCCCTCAGTCACTTCTCAGTGAAAATAATTTGCAAATAATGATACACATCTCAAGACACTGAAAAGCCTGTCAGAACAGAAGGGAACTCAGAAGCTGAGATCGCTATCACATACAGCAAGTCTTCACTAAAGAAGCAATTGCTCTGTTTCATGCTGCCCAAGTCTTAGCACCTCAAGCTTGTTCATGGGAATACTTGGAGGAAAAAGTGTTCCCTGCCATCCTGAGAACATTAATTTGGCTCACGTGTGGTATTGCAGGGGGTCATGCCAATGAGGAGAGTCTGCTAATAATGAAGTTTGCAGGGCTCACGTGCCATTTACCATGATATTACTGCAAGGGAATGTTTGTGGCATGTAATTACTGGGCATGTGTTTATTTTACAGTGTTCTTTAATGTTTTATAAAAGAAGCCCAGAGCAGAGAAAGGGGTTTGTTTTGTCTTTTGGAGACCTCTGAGTACATAAGATTCCAACACAGAGAGTTGGTAGTGCAGAGGGATGCAAGCCAAGCTGCCTCTGACTGAACCCACTGCTGACTGCAGGTGCAGAACCACAGCAGGCCAATGCACAGAAACGCCCACGTACAGAAACACCCCACTCACTGCCTGGCATCACCTGGGAAGGTGTTAGGAGCAGGGCTGGGCTTTGAAGCAACACCAGCGTGCTTTCCTAAAAGCAGAGAGCTGTGCTCACACTTGGCAGTGCCAAGGGCTCATTTCAGGATTGTGGTTCCCTCCATACCTATGCCAGTGTTTGCAGCAACCAGTTGCTGCCTCAGCCGTTTGCATTCCTTGTTTCCCTCTGGAGCCATGTGCTAAGTCACCCAGTTATGTCGCTGGGGAGAACCTATGACATTCATAGTTACCTTATTTTATTTTTTCCCCAGCCTACAGTCTGGGTATCCTGATCTCCTAAAGACAAATTCCTAAATTTGCAGCTGTATAGCAGCTGGCTTTTTCATCATCGTCTTACCTTCAGCTTGGACAGGCCATGAGGATGCCTGCATCCAACATCAGTCCCTGACTACCACATTAACAAACTGAAATTAAACAAGAAGTGGTATAAGACACTGGAACAGGCTGCCCAGAGAGATGGTGGAGTCATCTCTCCATTCCTGGAGGTGTTAAAGAAACATGGAGATGTGGCATTGAGGGGCATGGTTTAGTGGACATGGTGGGAATGGGTTGGACTTGATGATCTTAGTGGTCTTTGCCACCTTTAATGATTCTATAACTCTAAGAATTAAACCAGATTAGACTAACAATCATTTAGGACCTTCTGACATCCATCAGAAAGCGATTTGTACAGTCTGCCTGCTGTTTTGCAGAACATCTTCTCTCTCTGGGATTACACTTTTTTAAACCAAGAACCTAAAAGCTCCACACATGTTCAAGTCTCTCTGCGTAGATGAAGACTTCTGATTTTTTTCAATTACTGACATTTGGGTAGAGGGTTTTCTGTGTAGCTACTACTGCCATGCTCATTAAAACAGATCTGAAGTTAACAGCAATTAGAGCAAATGCTAAGATCCACAGCCTCTCAGGTCTTCTAAGGCAAGAACTATTCTCAAGGCAATCCAAGAATCACAGCCTCATTACAGTGTGATGTCTGTGCAGTTAACAAGCAATTGTGTGTGACTGCAAGGCACCTCACAGTCCAAACTGCAAAATGCAGTGGTTGGTGACAGATAAGCTTATAGAAGCTGCCCTCCTACAGAGAGGCTGCTCTTACCCTCTCTAGCACTGTGCAATGCTCAGATTGATGCTTTCCTTTACCCCGACCCAAGGCTCACCTCCTCTGCAGCCCATCGGTGCCCATTGCACCCCAGCAGGACCCTGGTGGATGCTGCCACATCAGCAGTGCTTTCTGCGTCCTCAGGTTCTCCTTGCAGGTGGGAGTCTCAGCATTACATTTGGAACCATACGCTAAGCGATGCACAATTTCAACACAGCAGGTCAGGAGCCATGGTACCAGCCGAAAATATGAAGCACAAGAGTTTGCTTTCACATTTCTGTGGCTGCTGGCTGGCTCCCCAGGAGACTGAGCTCACACTCAAGAGCACAAGGCAGGCTCCCATTGTGTGGGGGAGATGGGACAGTGAGTCACTGCCAACAGGGATTTACCTCCTCGATGGGGCAAGGTCAGGTTGAATAGCCAAGCCAACACTGGCAAGCTCTAAGCCCAGCCCAATATACCCCTGCAGCAGTTCCCAGCTACCTCCCTCCTCATTCTCTTCGCAAAGTTCATTGTGCAAAAGTCAAGCAGCAGCTCTGTAGGCTGCATCCATCTTCCTCTCTTCTTTTTCAGAATCATAGAATCATTAAAGTTGGAAAAGGCCTCCAAGATCATCCAGTCCAACCATCCACCTACCACCAATATTTCTCTACTAAACCATGTTCTTTTGTACCAAATCTACACATTTCTTGAACACCTCCAAGGATAGTGACTCAATCACCTCTGTGGGCAGCCCATTCCAGTGCCTGACCACTCTTTTTGAGAAGAAATTTTTTCAAATATCCAACCTGAACCTCCCCTGGTGCAACTTGAGGCCACTACCTCTCGCCATATGGCTGTTTCCTGGGAGAAGAGGCCAACCCTCACCTCACCACAGCCTCCTTCCAGGAAGTTGTAGAGGGGAATGAGATCTCCCCTGAGCCTCCTCCTGACTGAACAATCCCAGTTCCTTCAGCTGCTCCCTATAAAGCCTGTGTTCCAGACCCCTCATTGCTCTTCTCTGGACACACTCCAGGGCCTCAATGTCTTTCTTGTAGTGAGGAGCCCAAAACTGAACACAGTTCTCAGGACACGGCCTTACTAGAGCTGAGTACAGGGGGATGATAACCTCACTGCTCCTGCTAGTTGCACTGTGTATGATATAAGCAATAGATTTTAAACAAAAAGTTTTTTAAAAGTGTTGATTCTGCAGTGATTTTGCCATTTTCCTTTGAAATGAATCTGTCAGAGGGAAAGCAGAACTCATCAGCTGTACCAACAGTTAAAACAAAAAGGATGAAGATTGAAAAGTGGCAAAATAATAAAAAGCAATGCCACCAAGAACATTCTCCAAACAAAAAGGAGAAGTAGACAGAGAGAAAACAGAGTTAGGCAAGAGGAAAGAGGTAAGTGCTTTATGCTATGCAGTCCTCAATACCCTTCACTTTTCAGAGAAAAAAAAAGAGAGCTGGATCTCAGTTCTTGCACAAGGACATTAGAAGATGATTACATTTGCAGATGCTCTGTCACCTCAGTACATTAACATCCCATCCCCACACCCTGTGCAATATTTCCCTGGAGATGTCACCTTTCATCACATCTGATGTCTAATAAAGATGTAAGAGAATTTAATAACAGCCTGCACAGGGGGAGTTCTGTTCAAACAACCAAGGGAACTGCTGATGTGTTGTTACTGGAGATGCCCAAAAAGGATAAGAATGTCCAGGAAACCATGGGGAGTCCAGTTTTGGAGGTGGTGGCGTTGGATCCACTGATATCACCCCAGACATACTAAATGATGCACAAAATCTTTTTCAGCCATTCCAGCTTTGTCTGATGGTGCTCAGGTCCCATCACTTGGCTCTACGCTTGACTCCTCATAGGGGCACACCAGCCTCAAAACTGTGTCAAGCTGAAATAAAGCCAGTTGACCTGATTGCTTTGCCTTGATATCCTGGTATAGGTTATTCATGCAGTATCTGCCAGTTCCTTTTTAGCCAATTCTCATTCTGCTTTTATAAATCCATATTCACATCCTCATTTTGCAGAGACATAATAGAACATTTCTTATAAAGACTTTTATTGCTCATGAGGGAAGGCAGGCTTCGCTGCAAATTTTTTATGACTATTCTCAGGTGTGTGTTTAAACAGAGAATGAAATAAGCCAAGTGTAGACAGATACTTGGTTGCAAACGTATTATTGATACTGAAAAGTAAATATGGATGGGACATATAGAAATGCGTGTTTTCTGAGAGCAGAACCAGGTACCCGAGAGCAATGCAGCCTCTGCACTTTAGCATCCAGCTCCCAGTTCTGGCTTTGGTGTGCCAAGATGTCATGGCTCCACGTTACCCAGTGACTGTGTCAAGGCCAAACAGCAGCAGCCTGCTGCTTTCCTAGCCCCCAGACCTCAGCTTCCAGGGGCTACCCTTTTCCCTTAAGAGAAAATCTTTTATGTTGTTTGAGTAGTTTTAAATGCAAGTAAAATCCTGCATTCAGGATCTCAGGATTAGCACCTGCAGAAGTTGACATTCCCTCCTGTGCCTGAAGGGAGCTTATATACTGGAGAGAGACCAACTTTTTACATTGTCTGATAGTGATAGGATAGGGGTAATGGCTTTAAACTAAAGGAGGGGAGTTTTAGGTTAGGTGTTAGGAGGAAATACTTTACTCAGAGGGTGACGAGACTGGCACAGGCTGCCTGGAGAGCTGTGGGTGTCCCATCCTGGAGGCGCTCAGCATCCTCCTTCTGCTACTGGAGTCCCATCCTGGCACCATAGAACTTTCTGTATCATCCACTTCTGTGTCACCCATTTCTGTGTCACCTTCCTCTGCCACTCAGGAGGTCCCCACCACCTTGCTGCCAGATGGACCACTAAGCCACAGAGAAGCAGAGGGTTGCAGAGCCCAGAAACAATCCTAGTGTGAGGAAAGGAACATGCTGACTGCTGGCCAGCTGGCAAAAGCTCTGTATTGTGCTGAGAGGTCAAATTAATGTGGGCTCATTGCTACAGACTAGCTTGCATTCACTTCACCAAGCATCTTCTGAAGGGCACTGCCATGGTCGCACTGGTCTCCTCTGAGCTCCCTGCACAGCTTCATAGACCTTGGGTCAATAATTACTGTAACATAGACTTTTTTCTTTCTTTTTTTTTTGTTTTGAAATTCATCTAATAATGAAAGGGCTGGGGGCCACAACCAGAACTACGTGTCTACGGCAGGATGTGAAGGTGTCTTGCGTTTCGCAGCATGGCATGAAGGTCTGGTCACGGCCTCTCCTGAAATGCTTGGAGAACTGTCCATGGCAGAGCCTGGTGCAGTCCACAACAGGTTTTTCCATCTGCATAACACTGGAAAAAGCAGCAGCCTGCCAGTCGTGGCGAGGCTTCTCCTTGGGATAAACCAGTTGGTTTGCTCCAGAGCAGAGACAGGAGGGAGCTCATATGCATGCTGTGGAGACAGCGATGAGCAGAGCCCTGGGGGGAGCACAGGCAGCCAAATGGGCTGGGCCGACCGAGGTGCCTTCAGATCCCGCTGTGGTGACACCAAGCGATGCCATCTCCCTTCACCCAGTACCTGCAGGTCAGTGCTGCTGGTCCCTGCTGCCTCCTGGTGTTGTCACAAGAGTCATGCTGAGGTGTCTCTGGTACCTGGTTGTCCCTCACTAGGTGCTCTTCTTGCACTGGAGATCCTCCAGATGAGGACAGTCTTTGTGTCCTGGATCCACAGCATTTTAGTTACTTTTAGAAGTGAATACAACTGAAAAACAATGCTTCTCTATTTCAATCGCCCTTGCCTTTAATCTGGGGCCTGAATAGGGTTTTAGGCTTTGTTTTAGTGTCTAAAGGGGAACAACTTTTTACATGGCCAGACAGTGATAGGGCAAGGGGGAATGAATTTGAACTAAAAGAGGGAAGATTTAGGTTAGATACCAGGAAGAAGTTCTCTACTCAGAGGGCGGTGATGCCCTGTCCTGGAGCTCAAGGCTGGGTTGGATGGGCCCTGGGCAGCCTGAGCTGGTGGGGTACCCAGCAGGGGGTTGAAATGGATGGGTTTTAACACAAATTCCAACCCAAACCATTCTGTGATTCTAGGAAACTGAATAGCCCGTAACTGACTGATTTCAATAGCTCCCTATTTACAGCGCATGTTTTCAATATGGCAGTTTGGGCTGCAGAGCAGTATGAGACAGCCTTATTCTCTACAACACATGATCTATTTACAGTAATACATGAAAATGTTTACTTTAAAATATAAATGTAATTATAAACGTATAATTACAGATAAGACTGTGCCTCTTTGAGCCACCTCAAATTACAGCTTCGTGTTATAACTATAAAACAGGATCAAATGAATGACCTTGATTAATTTCATTACAGAGAGGAGCGAGTGCACTCGGCACAGCGCTGTCTGACCTTGTTCCACCTGCACTCTGCCCTAGCCGTGCTGTCAGCCCGATCGCCATCAGGTGAGCCCAGACGTTGCTAAGCGATCGGCTACAGAGTTATAAATGTGCAATGCTTAATACCTGGAAGCAGAGATAACTTTTTTTTTTTCCAGGTATTAAGAGACCTGAGATGGCTTGGCTCAATAGCATAGAATACAGAGCTAGAAATTAACCCAGATTTAAGGCAGCCATCAGTACTCGTGTACAGACTGAACTGATTTATCGTGCATGCTATGCGCTGAGTTGCAAAACCTTGCCGTATTAGTGATTTAACTGGAGGAACAATTTGATTTGTCATTACCAATGGGGATGTAACTAAATTAGTCTCCCAAATGCTATATGTTGATGAGGTCATGCTTAGATTTCCCTTTGTAGATTTACATTCTCAATAGCTTTAATCATGGCTAAGACACACAGCATGAGTAACACTATTATGAAATGCCGAAGTACTTTCAGAGGGGTTTACAAACCCAGGAAAATCATGGAAGTCAAAATCAAAGATAGGCTTTAATATCCAGCTCTGTGCTATACATCTGATTAAATATTAATTCACAGCAGTGTTTTAGGTACTTACAATTGAGCTCTCTTGACCCATTTGAAATGCACAGCCACGTATATGAACCTGGTATTGAAAAAGAATAGGTCAGCCTCGTAGATTCTACTTGATTTTTTCCTACAGTTCTTGCTTAATTAGCAGCCTGACCCTGCCTTTATAAGTTGTTGACTTGATCACTGGTATGTTAAAAAACAATGCTGTAAGAATGATAAGGAGGCTTTGAAAAATGCAGAGGCTCTCCGCAGTATTATTTTGTTTTTATCAAGGAACAAATGCAACCCGATTCAGGTTTATTCAAATAATTTGCCTTTTTGCTGCTAGCAACAGAACTGCAGTCCTTATGGAAACACTGGGAATTGGGCTGCTATCTAGCTGAAGAGTAAAATAGAAAGTCACTGGATGGAGCAGCTTCCTGAACTACTTAGAACCATAGAATTATTTAGGTTGAAAAAGACAGCTGAGAACATCTAGTCCAACTATTGGCTGATCACCACCATGCCCACCAAATCATATCCCACTCAGTAGAGTATGATGTGGGAAAACAAGCGGATAGCATAGTCCACTTAGGATGCCTATTTCCCCAAAACACAGCAGCACACTACAGCCCTCATCTTTGGCAGGGCACTTGGTGAGAAGACAGTACAGGGTACAGGAGTTCTACCACTGCTTCTGCCCTTCAGCTTCTCAGGAGGTACATATGTCCTCGGCCTTGGCCAACTCACATCTGTTGGTGAAAGATTTACTCCTCTCAGCCCCTGTTTTGTGACAATCAAATAGTCAGCACTAGCATGAAGCCACCTTATCCCTATCCACTGCCAATCCTCTGTTCCAAAGCCTTGTATTGAAATTTCTTGATAATTTTTTGCTTGTGAGAAAGTGTTAATGGCATTTCATCTGGTATCACTGCTTTGCTCTCCTGACTTAAATACCACTTTAATTCAGAGCTCTCTTGGGTGGATGAGTTCGCAGTATTAGTTAACCTCTTCTGCTGGAAGTCTCAAATACGATTTGGAAATGATTTTGTGCATTGCGTCAGTAAGAAAAACTCAGTTAATTAAAATATAGGTTTATAATATAGGTTTATATATATATAAAGGTTTATATATTTAGGTGAACCAGATTTCAGATACCAGCTCTTCGCATTGTTTTTGCACCACATTACAGCAAGTTTTTGTATTCTGCATGATCAGCCTAGTAAGTCTCCTTTCTGGTAGAAAACTAACATATTTTCCAGAATGCATGTGAGCAATGAGCTGGCTGGATCCAGGAAAAAATTAGTTATTGATTCTTCTTTTGGGAATAGTAACTGAGCTGCAAATTTTGGGAACACCCAAATTTAATTTCCCCATCAACTTGTGAATACTTTATAACTGCTTTAAACTCTGTCAAGCAGTCCTTCAAGGTGTTTTTTGTTGGGTCCACAAAAGGATCAAGTTCTTGTTTTGCAAAGAGCCTCTCAACTCCCCACATATTTTTGACTTCTTACCAAGAACTTGCTTGTGGGCACTTGATAACCTAAGTCCTGGCAGTGCTGAGCTGGCTGGGCCTGAGCTTTCCATCCCACTACCCAACAACTGCCAGGTGCTTCCAAGAACAAGACGAGGAACAAGGTGACTTCATCACCCAACACCAGAAGAAACCTTTTTGCTGGTGACAATGGTCACATCTGTGTAAGACTCAAGTCTATACAGTCTAATTCCTTTGTTTGTTGCTTTCGTGTTGTTGCATTGTTGATATATTATTTTCTCACATTCCTGTCTATAATCAGCCTACTGAATGCCATAATCGCTAAGCCCTGGGCTCTGTGCTCCATGCTCTATCTTCTGCCCCCATAGCTCCCACGAGCCTGGTCCTGGTCAGGTCTGAAGCTGTTGTGGAGTTTGTGGGATCAGTCTTGTGATCCTCCAACCCTGTCCATGGGTTTGCAGGGCCCAGAGCCTACATCTCTGCATTGGTTCTATTCACCAGACATAAGGCATCATCCTACCAATAATGATGCTAAAGTGGGCTGAATCCTAGTTTAATTCCACCACTGAAATCTCCTCATCATCTCAAGGGAAAACCAACCCCTTGTTTTGAGTGGACAGGGCTGCCACCTGGAGGCACCCCACTTTTCCTGCATAGCCAGAGAGTCAGACTGCAGGCTCCAGAGATGTCTGAGTTGCACAGGATGTTGTTTATGTTGGCCATCTCCCTCTGCCAGTGTCAGGAGATGGCAGTTTTGGAACTAAACTTAAGCAGACCCTCCGTGCTACTTCCTGTAAGGCTGAGCTGAAGCCTGCAGGGAGTTTCCCTTCAAGACCCAGGTTCAGGAGGACCCTACCTCCTGTCTTCCTACTGACCTAACAGTCTGTTAAATAAATATGGACCTTCATTCCCCTGTGAGCACAGGCACCTCACAAACTTTCTTAAAGACACATCTTTAACCAACTCTGGTCAAGTTTCTTCTCCAACACCTGCAGAAAACTGAGTCTGGCTGAAGGCTCAGCATTGCCCAATGGCACTGTGCTGCTGCGAGGCCCAGCAGTGAGAACAGCAGAGTTGCAACAGGTCTTTTGGCGTCAGAGCCCGCGCTGACCGACATCCGACAGTGTGACAAAGGGGAAGCAACCTCAAAAACACTAAATTGCTGCACATTTCTTGAGAAGTCAGTGCCTAGGCAGAAACAAGGGATGCAACTGAGGATCCAGCAGTTTCCCCATCAGTGTACTACCTTCAGCCCAGCCACATCACTTCTGCTTGGGCTGTGAGTTGCTGGGTTTTGCTGGGCACAGAGCAGATTTGTTGAGCTATAGTGTGGGCAACAGGTTGGACTCAGTGATCCTTGTGGGTCCCTTCCAACTTTCTATGACTATGATTCTATGATTTGCCCATAGAACAGATCTATTTCCTTGCCCCAGAAGTACTGGATGAGCTAAAGGTTTCCCCAAAATCTCACAGTTAACGTGACTCAACACAGACTTATTTCCAGAGAAGAGGCTGTTTAAACCCATCTCCTCCTATCCCAGCAGCAGGAGGCCCTTCGGAAGGAAGCTTGGGATGAATCATCACTCAGTGTCAACAAAAACAGAAAGAAAAAAAGAAAAAGAGGAAAGGGAGAGAAGAGTCTTTTCCAAATCTGCCTCAGTTTCGTTTTTTAATAGAAATCTTGAAGGATGTGAATTCCTAGGCAACAGTCTAGGAATTCACTAAATTAGCTATAGTAAATTCCCTAAATTAGCTCTAGAACAAATCTTACCTTTTGTCTCACCTGCTCCTTGCCTTGCTCCTAGCTTTCTCTTGGCTCCAGTTTCACCAACCATTTGCAGCAAGGGAAGCTTTCTGTCTCCCACTAGGTGAGTTTCTTCAGTTTCCCAGGGCTTGGGCTTCTAGTGCTCTTTGCCTTTGTGATTAAAGGCTTCATGTGGAGAAACAGAGGTGTCACGGCAGGACTCAGTCTGGCCCTACACATTACCTGGGGGAACTGGAGCTGAAGCTGTTAAATCACAAGCTCAGAGCAGTGGTGACCCCAACCTCAATCTCAGCTCAGGGTGACATTTCTCCATCTTCTGGAAATGAAAGGCAGAGCAGCATTGTGCCACACAACACTGAAGAGCCGGCTTGCCCCCCAAAAGTTCCTTTCCAAATGTTGTCCTTTTTTGCTGTTCTTTTAATGCACATTCACACGCGCACTACTCTACTCAGCAATATAACCTTATTCTTTGCTCCATCTGAAGCAGCATTCCCAGTGCTGGTGCTGGTGGTGCTGCTCCTGCTCAGACACCCTCTGCTCCCTTGCCTTGATTTGCGGTCCATTGCGGTCCCCTCATACCAGCATCTGTTTGTCTGGAGCAAACCACTGCTGGCAGAATTTTGCCAACTTACATTCACATATTATTAATCTCCCATCAGTTTAAAAACATTCAGTACCTTCTATATGTATATTTGTTTTCTGTGATTTGTGGCTCAC